>CM039482.1:23084018-23252744 GCA_022433065.1 Begonia loranthoides
CAAGACATGCACAGGTTGCTCCTTATCCGTTGGGACAACATCCCAAATAGAATCATCCTCGAAGTTAATACCTGCAAAAGAAACAAGATCATCAGTAATTTGGCTAAGTGACAGTAAGGACCTTGTTTGCGATCGAGTAATAGGCCTCGGCCCCCGAGGCATGTCAGAAGTCTTGTGTTAATTCTTCCAGTCTGTTTTTGAATTCTTATTGGCGACTCGTGTTTTGTCCCTAGTTTTGATTTGGTGTTTAGATGTTAGTTTGGTTTTAGGTTCCGATGACGTCCCTAATTTTGGTGCATGTATCTGATGGCATGTGGCGGTCGGCTGGGCTTCTGTCGTTGTCGAGGTAGATATTTTTATACTTTATATATTGTTTGCATCTTGATTTACAAACTAATATTTTGTGGGTTGCAAAATATAAAAATCCGATGGGGACTATTCAATAGCACGTCTGATTTTATATGTATGTAAGTATGTTTACTCATGTTGAATTTATCGTACATAGTATTTAATTCTTTTTCTCTCTATATATTAGAGAGGATAAATCCTCTTGATGCTTTGACCAATCTTGGTACAAAAGTATCACGAGGCTATCTTGTGCATCTTCTGCTATGTGAAGATTTCTTGGTGTGCACTTGTGTAATGGGTAGTAGGGCACTAGAGATATTTCCTTGTGTTTCGAATCCTTAAAGTGAAAATGGGTAATAGAGCGGTGATAACGGGCTCCTTGGGTTTCAATCCCTAAACCTGACAAGGGTATTTAATCACACGGGTTGAAAATTGTTAGTCGCTAAGTTTTATTCACCTAGTATCTTTCCATTTGATAAGTGGTTGTGTCGTTGTGGAGCTACACTTGCCAATAACCCTTGTCAATTTAGATCTGACGAGTAACTTGTCACTAGATAATCTTTCACCGGCAATCTTATCTCGTTTCTCGATTTTACGCGTGGTGTCACTACCTGGTCTTTGGATTGCCTGTCATTCATGTGACGCTAAGTCTTCGAACAACCGTCACTTTTATTCTTCTATCTCATGAGGCATGCTTGGTTTTTGGATCATCGTCCTTGTATGCTATGTGCTAGACGGATTGGATTGGTCATTGTGTGACCATCCTTTTTCACTAGGGCCGTTTTGAAATGAAAAATGATGAAGTCCTATTTTTTGTGATATAGTTGTCTATGTATATAACGTATTTTAATAAAAAATCTCATCAGTGGCCATAGAGCCTATTTTGAATAAAATGATAAAGAGATTTTACAAGTTATTTAAAAGTCCATGTACAATAATAAAAAACATTAAATCATAATTTTCTGAAAAAAAGATAAAACCAGTTTTCTTAGACATTGCATATTGTATAGATCTCCTTATCGACTTAGATACACACCCCAACGACCCCTCCATCCCAGGTTTAGTTTGTGGGGGGTCTAGTGTGGTGTCTAAGGTGCGATCTCCTTGGATTTGGGTTTCCCTTTGGTGTCTTCCTGTTGTTCCTGGTGAGAATTTTTCTTTCTTGAATTAGTTTTGTTAAATTTGTCTTAGTGTTGAATGACTTCATTTCCTGCACAGTATTTTTCTCTTTATTATTTTTATATTATCTTTAACTCTTATTGATCACTCTATGGAGCCTGACCTATTTATTTTGGGTTTTGGGCTTAATTTTATATTAAGACTTCCGCTAACAAATTAACCTTGAGTTGGACGATTGGGTCCTCTCCGAAGATCAGGCCGCCTGACCTAGCATTCTGTTAGGCCTGCCTCTGGGTTGTGACAGAACTTATTGGTATTAGAGTATGGTTCAACTGTTCCTAGGAGTGATCACTTGAGAAATTGATAGTGTAATATTTTGGACGTTCGTCCACTATACATGGAATTGTTCCAACACCTAGTTAGAATTTTTAATGAGTCAAGATGTTACTGAGAAAACATCTTGGGGTCATCTGCTAGTGGATGACCTTGTCTTTTCCAATCTATGTGAATAGTGGGCGTGCTTTGTGGATAGTTAAGTGAAAATCTTTTGCATTACAAACCTGTGAACTCGCTTGGGTTCTTCCTCATGTGTGGGCTTGTGTGGTTCAAAATTCAAGTCTTCTGTCTAGGTTCTTTTCGTCTTCCTTGTGTGTGGGCCTATGTGGTCTGGAATCTGAATCTTTCATCTTAGGATGTGGTCCAAGTCCTTGTCCTTTTTTGGAATCTAGAACTTGACTCCTCTTGTTTGGAACTCGTTAATTTGGGTTAGGACTTTTCATTCGTACACCTTGGATTGATTACTCATAATATGTGTTCCCTAGGTTCAGAGATTGTTGGTTAAAGTCTCTAAATGGGTCTTGTTTCTGTACGTTCCACCATTAGCATATACCTCTACATAGGCTATTAGAAATACTTGGTATGAGAATTGGAGTCGTTCGATGGGTTTTTCTAAAGGGACAACTACAATAGAGGCTTCTCTAACCGGGCTTGTTTTGTATCTGCTTAGGAATAGATGGTGTTGTCATGATGATCATGCGCTCGTCTTCTGTAACCGCCGTGCTCGTTTTGTAAGAGGACTTTAACTATGGGACAACAATGTTTCTAGTTAGTAGGAATCCAAATGTCCATCTTGAAATCATTTTTCCTAGATTTCGTTGTTCCTTATGGTTCTTGCGCTTTGGTATATTAGGGGATCATAGTGGTTCAACCTTATACCCAGTCATTCTGTTGGAAGACCATTCGGTTCAAGTTGATCGTATTATTTTGTCTTTGTCATTTCTTTCCTAGTATCGATTGCATTGATGGGTTGTGGGAACCCCGTGGATACTCAGCACAGATTTTTTTTAATGTAAAGAGCTTTCTGGTGTTGTAGGTCTCAATTCATTTTGGTTAATGTCATTTTTTGCGCTCTAGAATGTTCCTTTGTTAGGACAGTATGTTTTAAATCCTTCCAAAACTTCTCATGAGATGGGAGCTATTGTTCGGCCACATCTAGTAGGGGTCTCGTATATCATTGAAAGAGTGGAACATCGTCTTATTTCATTTAGGTTCCACCTCGTATTAATTAAATTTTCTTCTCTTAGGAATTGTGTAGATAGTCATTGGAGTTGAAGTCGCGAGGAGATTTTTGTTGGTCGGCTGAGTGGGCGTCACCGCTGGGCTAAGTCCATGTTATCTATTAACTGGGAATGTGGGTTGCACTTCCCATTGGATTAGTTGGTGTGTCCCTTGATCAGGGAGTCTTGTTCTGTCGAAGCTTACTTCCGACTTCTACCTTAACTTTGTCCGTGTTGTATAGGAGGTCTGTGTCAGATTTGGAGATTTGAAATCCTACTTGTAGAAGTTGTTTCACACAAGGTCGTTCACGTGCTTGCATCCTCTTAGTTTGTGCTTCGTTTTGCACATTTTCGTTAACACTTCTGTGCTTTAACAAGTGGAGTTATCTTTCCGGGCTCTTTCTTATTTTCTGTCAAAGCCTATTGCTTCTTCGTGTTGAGGGAGTGTGTTTTTCCTTGGAGGAGTAGATTTCCTGGCTGTTCATTGAGCTTCATCACTCGTCCTCCTAAATTTTGAACCGTTGTTCTAATGTTGCCGGTCGTTGATTCACTGGAGTATTCCTTGGTGGCAGTTTCCTATTCTGGAGTTGGGTAGCTGATATCATATCCTAGCACATAAATCATAATATCACATCCTCGAGACATTAAAGATAAAACAACAAACAATTTAAATAGAGTCACCTAGCACCTTTTGGTGTAGGCTGAATGGCAAAAACACATGCATTTCTACTTTCTTGGATACAACATAATATACTCTACTAAACTCTTAACTTAGTTGAGTCAAAATCCTCTTGGTCAGCACATGTAATCCTCTTCTCAAATTTCTTCTCTCGGCCACCCAACCAAATTTCTTTTCCAGCGAACATAACATACAACCTTGGTTTTTCCCCTTTTTAATCCGACTGTGTCTTGGTTCATCCAAGCTAGAAGACCGGCCATAACTCTTCAGTCAATAGGTCATCTGTTTCATTTTCCTTCAATGGACACTTACTCTACTACAAAACAGTAGGAGATGCCTCAATCTTCAATTGGGTTGAGTGTCGTTCATCTTTTAAATTGCCAGTACTTCAGATATGGAAGCATATCCTACAGCAACGGACACATTTGTTACCCTAAGAATATTCTCGGTGAATTTTTTTCTTGATAAACCAATTATTTTATGCCACGACGTATCTCTAGATGCATTTCCATTCGCAGACGCTCAAACTCCGCGACTCCATAGTTTAGCCAATTCCTTTAGAACAACTTCCTTCCTCTATTCATTTATTTTACTGCGGAAGTGCTTGCTTCCGAGGATAGACACTTAACACTCTGCGTTTTCCTTTGAAATGACGACATTTGCATCATTTTAACACATTGTTGCGGACATGTTCACTACTACGGATACATTCCTAAATGCAAAACGATGTCGTCCCGTTTACGTTTACTTAACGTTTTTCTGCGCGACATCTTTCCCTTCCGTGGAAGAATCTTTCCATAGATCTAACGGTCCTCATCTCTCCTACCCTATCAGTTCCAACAATCTTTCTTTTTTCAGCATGAAATCTTTCTCGGTAATACCCTGAATTTTTATATTAGAATTTAATAAGAATAATTAAAAAGTAAATTGGGACAATTGGAATTATTGGGTAATTATCGGGGTATTACCAAAGACGTATTTGTGAGTTTTTAATTTAAGGAATTTGTTATGATTAAATGAAAATTACCGTAATTAAAATAAATATATTAATTTGATCAATTAAATTATAATGTTTGGAATTACTTATAATCATTTTTAAATTAAGGATTTATCGTTTTAAATTAAGAATTTATTGAATAAAAATAGAAAGGGTTAAACTATTTGGGATTAAACAACAAAAGGGATTAATTAGATTAAATTAATTTGGGTTAATGATATGGAGAGGGGAATAACCGGTTCACTAAGTGAACCAATTTGATCAATTAAATGAATGGCCTTCGGCCATTCACTAAGAGAGAACAGCGAGAGAAGAGGACCGAGAAACCAAAGGGAGAAAGAGGGAGAGGCGACCCAAGATGGCGATCGAGAAATCATGAGTGACGATGAGCGAGACAACAAGCTTGGGTCGGCTGCTGCGACAGCAATGCGAAGCTATTCGACGTCCGGCGAGTAGCTGCAGTGGAATGGCGAGTTGTGACTAGGGCTCGGAATCAAGGCTCCTGCTCCTGCAGACGTATTTTCTAGCAACGTTGGAGGTACATTTGGTCAAGTTTTCCCCTCCTTTGCATTGCTATTGATCAGTTGTTGGCTAAAGACATGATTTTAGGGATGAAATCCGACAAGCTCATGGCGGGTGCAGGGGGCGATGGTTTTGGCTTCGGTTTGCTGGGCAGTGGATTGATTCAGTTTGCAGTTCAGCCCAAACCGATGCTTTCTCCAGGTGAAGTGGACAGCATGTCTGGCATGGGGAACAGCCTCTGAAAAGCTGGAAGATTTGAGGAAATACTGTCAGAGGAATGTTTGTTGGCTAGAGATGTTAACTAGGCAGATGGGAGAAGAGAGGAGAGAAGAGGAGACAGAGCCAAGAACTCGGAGGTGAGCTCTCGGGCGTTTTCTACTAGAGGCCGAGAAGGGTAAGATTTCCTTCATAAGTCTGCTTGTTTTCATGTAATGCTTGAACATCAATTCTGGAGACTTTATTCTAGTGTTTGGGTTCATGATTGGAGACTTTACTCTGTTGAAGTGGTTTTGTTCATGATTGGGTTTTGCCGAGAGCTGTGAACTGTGTTTCTATGTTGTTTGGTTAGGATAAATGCTCTGTGAAATTGGGTAGATATTCTGTGAAGAACTGAGTACTCTGTGGTAATTTCCATGGGCATGAATATGTTGGCTATTAGCTTTATTGCCCTCTGTTAAGTGTTAAATTAATTATTGCCTATGAAATTGTGATGTAATTTGTGGGATTTTATCTCTGTTGAGGGATTTGGTCAAAGTATACTTGAGGATAATGCTTCTGTAAATTACTACTATGTTGGGTGGTTGAGACAATTAGAGATATTGAATGTGGAAATGAATCTACTGCTTTGATGTTTAAATTCTGTTGGTTTTGATTATTACAAGTGGATTAAGTCGTTAAGTTGGGATAGGTATGGATAGTACAAACAATTTGGGAGTTCGAGGAATATATTTTGGTTAGATTAGCATGATTGTTGTTATTAATAAGTAAATGTTCTAATTGTGAAAGTATCGGAAAGAAAAGGAGGACAACATTTAAGTGCGAATGCACGACAAGTTTCGAGGTAAAGAAAATGGGTGTGTCTTGGCTATGTGGAGGCCCTGCATCGCAAGTGTGTGTGTGAGTTTTATGTTTTGTTCTTGATATGTTTAGTTCCATGTTTCTATACTGTGATCGATTCCTTATTGATAGTTTCCTTGGATGATAGTGTTGATGATAGTATAGAATTGTTAGTGTTTAGCTTATTGTAGTCGTGAGATAATTCCTTGATGGCTTTGTGCGTCAAATGCTTTATTTGTGATACTCCGTGGATTGCCTTACCGATTGGTTGTTCTTTCTTTGTTGGTTAGTTTCCTGCAAATTTGATATGGGCTACTATAATATCTTGTAATTACTTCCTTAACTGCATATGAGTTCCGAAATCATGGTCAAGATGAAAGTAGAATAAGTGAATGATAGATGATTATGTGAAGTCCAAAATTGAGCTAACTATTATGTGAAGTCCGAAATTGAGCTAAGAGTCCTATATTGCGTTTACATGTTTACTCGCGGTTTAGTTATAATGTTGTTATTTCTTTCGTTATTGTTTTGCCATCATTTATTTGTTATGCACCCTTAATCGTAGCATGTTTAATTGACTATGATAATAAATTAGGATGAACATTAGAATGTTAATCAATTTATTTGTTATGCACCCTTAATCGTAGCATGCTAAATTGACTATGATTATAAATTAGGATGAGCATTAGAATGTTAACCAATTTAGTTAATCGTTAATCAATTTAGCATGTTAATCAATTTAGTCAATCTAATTTTGTAAACAACTTGATTAGTCTAAACATGTGATCAACTCGTTTAAGTTAATTAGAATAGACTAGCATGTTTTCTTTGAGTAACCACTAGCACGTTTAACTAATTGACCAGCATGTTTAAATTAACTAACTAGTATGTTGAAATAGCATGTGTAAATCAATTGGTAGTATGTTTAATTATTAATCAATTAGAATCCTAATTATAATTATCACTTGAGCATGTTAGATAATTAAACTAACATTTATTAATTGTACTCAACCATGTTAATTTACTTAGACATTGATGGTAGATGACTTAATTATACTTTACTTGAGCATGTAAATAAGCTAGAATAACCAATTTCAAACTTGAGCATATAATTAATTAGAACGATATTAGCATGTAATTAACTTAGTCATGTCATGCTTACTTATTAACTAGACTATCATGCTTAGTTATTAATTAGGCTAAGTTATTTTGTTGTCGAGCATGTTAATAATAATTAGTAAGCATGTTAATTAATTAGGAAGCATGAAATCCACACGGGATGAAAGTATGTAACCTACCTCGGATAACAAACTAGAATGATCACCTAGAATAATGAATGTAGGAAGCATGTAAAATGACTATGAGACCAATTAAGATACTTAGAATGTTTCAAATTCTCCTTCTGTGCTTCGCTGTTTACGATTCAATATTATGACTGTTCTCTGTGTGTGCTTATTTCCATTGTTCATTTTATGTGCTTTCAAATTCCTATTATTTACAGCTACCTTTAATTCAATGCGCACTTCAATTTTTGTCAAAATCATGTTATGAAGCATCATATATCATGCTAGGTTGAGAATGTATGAGCATGCATCATGTTAATAGAAACCCGTAGGGAGTGCCACTTTAGAGTGGTACTCACACATGCATGAGTGAGGAAAAATGTTAAGGAATAAGGAAGTAGAAAACATTTAGGATGGACAAGATACGTCTATTACTAGAATAAAGCCCGGAGGGTAGGATACGCCCGAAGGAAAAAGAATGTTCAGGATGGGCGGGATACGTCTATCACTGAGCAAACAGCCTCGAGGGCAGGATACGCCTAAAAGGAAAAGAAAATGAAAAGAGAGTTGGGGGGCGAATGGGTAGTGGATCTAGTATGTGGCTAGGCGAAGCCCCCTATCTTGACAGGAACGGGGACTTAGTCATAAGTAAAGGGTTAGGTCTGATCAACTATTCCATCTCCTAAGAACCCTCCAATCTCCAGCTCGAAGTATGAGTAACGAACGAACAAACGAACAAATGAATGAATGTAATGAATGGATTGGTTTGGGTGGCCCTCATTCCAACAAGGACAAAAGAGAGACATTTCATAATTGCATTAAGTCTTTTTTCTTACTGACCCATTAGGCTCACGTATTACTTGCGGTGTAGGTACAAACGACGAATAGATAATAATAGGCCCATATACGAGAACGACGAACAAATAATAAAGCAGAGGTGAAGAATTTGCACGGGTGAGATTGGGGCTGGCCAGGCTCAAGAGTAAAATGAGAAACAATTGTAATCACATAAGTTTTATTATATTGTATTTCATTGTTTAGTTTCTTCTTTAAATGATTCATTACGCTTCCGTAAGGTTTTGATAAATCCGCTATGTTTTCATAAAAAGGTTTTATAACGCTTCTGCATATTTTATCAATTGGTGTTCATAATGAGTTTAAAGAAAGAGTCAGTAGCGATCCGATTAGATGCACTCTGATACGTTGTGTTTTAAAAAGAAAAAAAAATTTCAAATTCTTACGCGTTTTACAGGAATTACCAAAATCTGGGTTGTTACATTCTCTCATGTGGGAGCATTTTTCTTTCGCCTTCTAATCCAATGGTGCTTGTTTCACCCTGACATTTGACTAATGGTTGTCATTTTCTCCGCACGTCCGTATAACAATTACTTAATTAAACAGTTGCTAACTCCTTTTTTACAAAAAGATTGGCCTCCGCGAACGCTTCCCTTGCTGAATCCTTAACAGCAAACTATTCATCCAAGGTGACATCGTCCATTAAGTCATAGCAACATTTCCAACTCGCCACATCAAACTACTATCGCTTACCCCTCCACTTTTCCATTCCAACCATCATCCTCTATCCAAACTTGATTTATTATTTTATTTTTATTAATATCCACTATTTATATATATATATAAACATACTATAATCTATATCCAAATTATCCCCTTTTTTGAACCAATTTTCCTCTTATCCCTTAAACACTTAAAATTTCGAAAGGAAAAATTTGGAGATGTTACGCCGAAAGCCTCTTTGTTTGAGATAGCTTGAGTTTGGTCAATCGCTTGTTGAATCCAGTTGATCACGGGATTGTATGTAGGTGTTAGGGATGCCCCTCTCCAATGTCCATAGAAGTTGGGGCGTCCGTGGGAGCGCGAAGCGTCCGCACTGAATGTCCACGCAAAGCATGTAGTTTTTTGGCTCGATAAACTTCATGACCATAAGTTCTTCATTTTTAGATTGGGTTCCTTCATGGTACCAATTAACCACAGGGTGAGTTTTCGATTGTTATTTGGTTTCAGTTACCTCGTCTGGATCTTGTTGACTCTTGTTGAGTCTTGGATGACTGCTGGTGGGTTTTGTTGACACTAGGAGGTCTCGGCTGACCCTCGTCGAATGGTAGGTCGTTCAAGTTGACAATTGATGTGCCTAGTTGACTGCTGTTATATCTTGGTCGACCACACAATGTGTCTTTCTAGAGTTGAGTTTTGTTATGTTCACTCGGCTTTCTCAGTCATGCCTTGTTTCCTGTCTATGAGGATTCTTGTCGTTCCTCAACTCGAGCCGAGAAGTCTTGTGTTAATCATTCTAGTCTATTTGTGAATTTTGGTTTTAGGACTCATGTTTTGTCCTCGATTTTGATTTGGGGTTTTGGCATCAGTTTGGTTTTAGGTTTCGATGGCATCCCCGATTTTCGTGTCTATATCTGACAGTGCATACAGCTGGTTGGCTAGGCTTCTGTCGTCATCGACGTAAAGATTTTTATACTCTATGCACTACATTGCATCATGGTTTTCAAACTAATATTTTGTGGGTTGCCACATACGAAAATATGACGGGAACTATTCAACAACACATCTGTTTATATATATATATATATAGTATGTTTATTCATGTTTAATTTATCATACATGGTATTTAGTTCTTTTGCTATTTGTATACTTGAGAGGATGAATCTTTTTTATGCTTGAGGAATTTTGGTACTAAAACATTACGATGCTATCCCGTGCATCTTCTGCTACATGAAGATTGCTTGTGTGCATGTGCGGAATGGGTAATAAAGAATTGGTGACATTTTCTTGAGTTTTGAATCCCTAAAGTGGAAATGAGTAATAGGGCAGTAATGACGCACTCCTTGGGTTTCGAATCTCTAAATCTGGCCAGGGTATTTAGTCTCACAAGTTGAAGATTGTTAGTCGCTAAGTTTTACTCATCTAGTACATTTCCTTTTGATGGGTGGTTGTGTCGTTACGAAGCTACACTTATCGGCAACCCTTGTTAATTTGGATCTAACTAGTAGCTAGTTGCGGGGTAATACGTCGCCGACAATCTTACTTGATTTCTCAATTTTACTGGTGGTGACGCTCTCGGGTCTTCGGATTGCCCTCACTTTTATTCTTTTGTCTCATAAGCTGCTGTCTAGTTTTAGGATCACTGTCTTTCTATGTTGTGTGCCGAATTGGTCCTTGTGTGACCATCCTATTTCACTAGGGCCCTTTTTGAATAAAAATAATGCAGACCTATTTTTTTATGATATAGTTGTTTATGTATACAACGCATTTTAATAAAAGCCTCATTGATGAACATGGTGCCTGTTTTGAATAAAGTGATTAAGAAATTTTATAATTGATTTAAAAGTCCATGTACGATAATAAAAAACATTAAATCATGGTTTTCTAAAAGAAAGATAAAACCAGTTTTCTCATGCATTTCATATTATATATATCTTCTTATTGAGTTAGTCACTCACCTCAAAGACCCTTATTCCCCGGTTTAGTTTGTGGTGGTCTGGTGTGGCGTCCAAGGTGTAGTCACCTCAGATTTAGGTTTCCTCTTGGTGTCTCCCTGTTGTCCCTGATGAGAATTTTTCTTTCTTGTATTAATTTTGTTAAATTTTTTGTGGTGTTGAATGACTTCATTCCTACACAATATTTTTTTCCTTTGTTATTTTTATGTTATCTTTAACTCTTGTTGATCACTCTATGGACTTTGACCCATTTGTTTTGGGTTTTGGACTTAATTTTATATTAAAACTTTTGCTGACAACCTAGCTTTGGGATAGACGAACAGGTAATCTCTGAGAATCGGGTCGTCTAACTTGGTGTTTCTGTTAGGTCCATCTCTGGGTCGTGACTGTAACGACCCGATTTTTATTTGCTTTAAAATCGTGTGAAATTTAAAACTTTTTCTTTTATAAAATCAGAGTAAGACTTTCTTTATAAAAACCGATCGTTAAATCTCTTTCCTTAAAACATTTTGCAGAAGAAGTAATAAAATTCTTTTTATAAAACGCAGCAGAATTAAAACGATGCATTAAAGAATATTAAATAGTTTACAAACCCTTTTTACAAATGAATTCCCTTTTTAAAACTCTTTAGTCCAACTAGCCACAAGATCTACCTGTGCAAATCCTTCATCAACTATCTTTGACATGTTCTTCTGTTTCTCGTACGTACCTACATCACAAAACATAAACTAATGAACCTAATGCTTAGTAAATGATAATAGAAAATAAAATGCAGATATGATGCATGATCATGCGATGCATTACAGAGGAGAACCGTATCTCATCTGTCAGTTTGGGGCGATAGGTAAATTAATTGATCTCGTGGCTTAACCTGTGTTTCCTAAGGGGAACCACGCCAATCGAGGTGTCACCACGAGTCATACCCAATCGTTTTGTTAAAGACGTTGGGGGTTTCAGAACGGGGTAAAGGAGTGAACCCTAGCTTTCACGTAGCTAACTCTCATCTCACTGCTCCCTATGTGGGAGTATACTACTGTATGGAAGTGCCACCGATCACCCGAACCCTCACACGCCTATTTACATATATTAATTATGTCATGCAATATGCTCGTGAATACATACAATCCTATATGATGCTATAAATGTCTAGTAAACATATCATTAAAAGAACCTAACTCTAGTAAACACACAGTATACAATCCTAATTCTTGCGATGTAGGGTCCGAAGACCAAAACACAGTAAGTATCAACTTACCTGGAGTCTTCAATGCGATTATGTCAATCGACTTAGTACCTTCAAAAACTGTTAAATGAACAATTATTAGGCCCTTATCAATCTCACTCATAGATAATAGAATAACTTAACACACCATATCAATCTCATAGCCAACATGCGTAACTAATTAGCAACAACCCATAACAACTGCTCATTCCATCAATGTGACCTGATAATAAAGAATTTACTTTACAAAACCAAATGGCATTTTATCACAAACCGAATTTCTCACAGCAGAGTAGAGAACCATTTAACACATACCTTAACACGGAATTATAATTTACAATATCCACTTCATATATTCTTAATCATCCAAGCTTCACAGTCAACAAAGATACAAGACATTACTCATTTTCTCAATCTAACAATACCAAGCAATAACATCCAACCTGGTTCAGTTATTAACATTCTATCATTTCTTATACACAAACTAGTAGCCAACAACAAACATTCTATCAACTGAACATAAATCCTAGCCTCAATTACCAATTAAAACCGACCGAGTACATTTCCATCACTCAAACACTAGCCTGCATACAATAACTAGTATTTCCAAGTGTTTGCATTTCTCAATCTAAGAGCAAGAATCACAAAGAGCTTAAACTCAACCTAGAAGCAAACTAAGAAAGGCTTAAAATGAACAGAACTTTCCTCCATCACATACTTTAAAACATAACTAAACAATAAAGCAGCAAAGTAATTCATTTCTCTTCAATGAAATCTTCACATTTCCTACTATCTACTCATGCCAGCAATATCAACAATATCAAGCAGTCCATTGCTTTCTCTCTTAGTCAAATTATCATACCAACAAAACATTCATTTTAGTCGGCATAAACCAAATAACAACTAACTAAACATTCAAGCAGTAAAACATTCTTCACCATCACTAACAGCAAAACCGAAGCAAGAAGTGAACTCAACCATCAAATAGCAGATTCATTAGGCAGTAATTAATCCATCACACACAACAATATGCACTTCCATCACACTCTTTCCTTCTATGGTTAACATAATTAAACCCATAAAATTTGAGAAAGAATTCTTCATACCAGACCAGAAGGATTTAGGAAACCCGAGAAGGCAACTCCAGATCCTTGCTCACCGTTTCCACTTCTTTTGTCTACACGCTTCTGTTTTTCTCACTGAAGACTCGAGAGAAGCTTCTTCTTCTCCTTTTTTGTTTGGCCTAGCATCACATCACTCTGTAATATTACAGAGTATCTCCTTTTACTACACTCCACTGCTGCCATTGATTTATATATAGAGGAGACGGCTTCCACTGACACAGAGCTGGAGGATAATTTCCCACTTCAAGGAAGAGGGGTCCAATGCCCAGAATCCACGTGGACAACTTGCTAGAGGATCAACTCCAAGGAACAAGCTACGGTCCGATCCGGTCCAGTTCATCCCAGCCTTCACACCAATTCGTCTCTCCATCGATTTTCACCTCCAAAATTCGCTACTGCCAATCGTCAATTCCTCCATAACCGGAAGTCAAAAAGAAGAACATAAACCGTCGACTTACCTCCATCGACGATTCGCAGCGCTCCACTTTCGTTTCTGCAAGCCACGGTACACTGTGCCCTAGCCATCCCGTACGCCGCCCGACGTCGCCGTTCGACGCACAGCACCCGGAGTCGCACGCTAGACCTGATTTCCTCCGACACCGTCGTCATCTTCCTCGTCGCCTCCATTCACCGTCTCGCCTTCTCAGCGTCGCTCTCCCTCTCTCTCAACTCTGTCTCTCTTAACTCTCTCTCAAATGGCTGAAGGCCAACTTCACTAAAACACCAAACAGAACCGAACCTGGTTCGGTTTACCTTCACCCATTTCACTTAACCATCTCCTTCCATATTTATTTATTCTTTTATCTCAAATTCTCCTCTCTACATTATTTAAATATCCTACTTCTCATTTATTCCAATTTAATTCTTTTATTTATTTTTCTCATTATTAATTAATTATTCCAATCTAATCCCATTATTTATAATCTAATGATTACGTCTTTAGTAATATCCCTATAATTTATTCGACTAATTCGAATATCCCTAATTATTTTTCAATTTATCATTTTTAAATTTCAATATAAAAATCGGAATATTACAGTGACATAATATGTGATTCTTTTTTTTTTTCTTTTTTTCTTTTATGTAAACTTCGAGAATACTATACGAATAAGTCTTCATGTCATTCTTACCCCCTTTCCACTTTGTTCACTACATGCACACACAACACAAACAACACGTGTCTGTGAAGAATTGTTGTTCAATTAAGAAATTTTAGACGACGACCATCCACACCGCTGAGCAAATCTGGCTGAATGACCGGCGTTCGATAGATCAGAATAGTCTTTTGCTCATAACACATCCATCGATCAAGGCAGCCTCTATGAAATATGTGACAACAAGCCAGATCTCATTCTCTGCCTCGAATTCGTAGAGGAAAATAGTGCAACTTTTGGGTGAGTGAACGGGGTCAGAGAACTTGGCAATAGGGAGAAATTCTCGAATCATAATAGGAGAGATGAAATTTGAGTCTTGGAAATGGTTGGAGATGATTCAGGAGGAAATATTTCATTCAAGTAACTCGTAGAGGTCGATATAGCAAAAAAGAGTGAAAATGAACTTCCTGAGAAAACATATTAGAGAGAGTATGGAGGAAGAGCTTTGGGTGAAGAAGCTCCGAGTAGCCAATCAAAAATCTCATTGTTCTTCATGAAAATAAATACTGTGAGTGGGAGAGAGAGAGAGAAAGAGAGGAGATAGATGGGAGAGTATATTTGGAAGACAAATCACTTATGAGCTCCTTATATATATATATAACAGTTAAATAAATGACAAAAGTTAAAGTGCTCTCAATCTATAAGTTGGAGTCCATTTTGTGTAAAAATAATAATTTGAGGGGTCGTGTATATTATCCTATTCGTTAGAATCTAAAATGTACTTAACCCTACGATAAAATTACCGTACAACTATATAAAAGTGTATGAAAGACATGTTTTAGAAAATATTTTGAAGAAAACTTTTGTAAAACTCATGAATATTTGATAATAAAAAAATGAGAAGTAAATAAAGTATTGAAAAAATAATTTTGCATGAATAAAATAAACTAAAACACTAGAGAAATTCAACATCTGTCCTAAAATTGGTAATTAAAATTCCAAACTTTTTTGATATATAACATACTTTAAACTTTGACCTGTTAGCAAATAAAAGACATCATGGCAAAATTTATTAAAATGGTCACACTAAATATGTGTGAACTTTACATATATTATTACTCAGGTTGGTAGCATTTCTTTCTTCTTCTTTCTCAATAAGGACAACGGAGAGTAGAAGACTTTACTAAAATGTTAATATTCAATTTGCTCTTTCATTTCAATGTTAATTGCCTCAACATCTCATTTTTTTATTTTCTCCACGACCTACATAGACTTGTTCCATCTCCTTTTTCAGCTTCATCGACGAACGACAATTAACCAAAAATTAGATAATCAATGATGTTCCTCTTCCTTTTTCCATTTTAATCCTAGTTGTAGAGTTTGGTATGATTTGTTGGAGCAGTTGGAAAAAAAAAAAAAAACACTTTGATCGCTATCATTAAAAATCATTTCAAAATCTTGTTAATTTTTGTAATTTTTTGAACCCATCAAAACATTTAAACGAGTATCCAAACTGGAATCGAACCAATCGACTCGGTTCCTTCCCGGGTTAGATTGAATTTGGGTTCAATTGAAACTCACCTCATCCATTTTGTTAAAAAAAAAATAACAAATATTTTAGAAAAGGAAATAGGTCAAAATACCTTACTTAAGACGACGCCGTTTAGAGATCCTTTACTATTTGCGCAGGAAGACTATGTTTTGTATTATTCCTCATGTTACCAATTTCCTGTGTGACGCTTCCTCTCTAAGCTTTTAGCTGTCACTCTCATCGCCGGCTCACTCGCCGGGAATCCCTACGATCTCGTCCACCGATCCGATTGTGCATTATTTCGGTGTACCGGGATCCGATTTCTTTGAATACTTTCTCTTCTTCTTGCACGGATAAATTACAATTCAGTTTTTCCCTCCAATTTTTTCTATTCGCTCTATTCATAGTACATATATTCGTTAAATTTAATTGATGGATGATTATTATATCAGCGATGAGGATTACCATGACTCCGATCAAGACTTTGACGGTCTTGAGAACGATGAGTCTGATTTTCGTTCGGTTGCTGCGAAGGGTTCCACGACTAAGGTTTTGGCTTCATTACCCCCCATTTTCGCTTATTTGATTCATAATTGTGTTGAATTTTTCATGTTAAATTATATTGACCATCAAAAATTTGATTTTTATGATAGTTAGCATTGGTTAATGTGGAACTTTGGCGACTGCAGCTGTTATTGTTTATGGAAATTGCGTTAATGAGAAGTGTTTAGATAATTTTGGGAAATTTCTTATTTCTAATATATCTTCAAAGTCTTATCTTGGGCTCTGTATAATGTTTGGTTTCGAGGTACGGAGTTAGTTAATTTTTCTCAAACTCAATGGTCTTATACATGCATTGTGGTTTATGCTGTATTTTTATCCATTTTTTTAATGAGTGGAACTGAAGACAATAATTTCTTGCCTGCCTCCGTTTTTTCTTTCTTGATTTATAATTATCGAAATTGACCATATTGTGACCCCTTTGGTTATATTCAGGTGATTACAAAAGAGTCTCTTCTTGCAGCCCAGGTAAACACTCCCAGATGGGAAAAAATAATTTCCTCATTTTTTTTGGCAATTGGTTACTTTTACTCAACTAAATTTGCATCACTGGGAACTGATATTAAGGCTGTACTATATTCATTTAGAGAGATGATTTGCGTAGAGTAATGGATTTGCTGTCTCTAAGGGAGCATCATGCCCGAACACTACTTATTCATTATCGTTGGGATGTGGAGAATTTGTTTGCTGTCCTTGTTGAGAAAGGAAAATCCTCCTTATTTGCCGCTGCTGGTGTTCGCGTGTCTGAGCATCCAAATCTTGATGCATCAGCCTCTGCTTCTGCTCTGACCTGTGATGTCTGCATGGAGGAATTAGACAGTAAGAAAGCAACAGTGATGGATTGTGGCCATTGCTTCTGCAACGACTGTAAGCACTGCAATTTCTTTCTATTGTGTTCTAATTGAACTTTATTTCACCTGACTAGTTGGCCTCATTATTATTTCATGAGTAATGTTACTTACACCCTTTCTTTTTGTACATGCTAAAGTTACCATGTGGTTTTTTATTTATTCATTCAAATAAAATTTTTAATAGATTAGAGATACTTAAAATTATAGATCAATTACAATAATGAATCAGAAATGTGATGAGCCCCCTAATAAGATACGCATATGCTAAGCAGCCGATGGGAAAGATGGGAGATCAGATTGGAGGAGAAAATGGGACGAGGGGAGGTATGCAGTGGGAAGCTATTTTGTTAGAGAAAGATGTAGCTGATTTGGGAGGAAGTTAACAAAAATAAAAAGGGGTATAAGTAGTCTGTATGGATAGAGATATCCTGGGAGAAATTGGTTGGAAATAGAGGAGTACTGAGGCTCCTAATTGCATAACCAATTATAGAATTGCTTTGCTTGTGGTATTTTTTTCCTTTTTGATATCAAAGCTTAAGTCCTCAAAGTGAAGATGACCACGAAGACAGTTGGTAACATGTTAGTTATTGTGAAAGAAAGGGTAGACTGTTTAGGTTTTGACATGTAGGCGTTGGTTTCATGGGGAAGGAGTGTGAAAGGAATCATGGAGAAGCTTACCGTTCTTGAGTTGGTGGAGCAACTTTTATGGCTGATGGAGGAATCGGCATGGAAGGGCAAGGAAACCATGCACCAGAAGAAGGTCAAATCAAGTTGGCAACGCCAACCACCATCTACAGTGGCACCAGAGCCTAGAAGGTTTTTTTTTTCAGAAACCCACGTGCATGATAACCATTTTAGACACTTGGAATGTTGATTTTGTGGTGTTGATTGGAGATCCTAGCCTATACAAAACACAAGTCTCTCTTTAAGGCCTGATGAAGGAAATGCCTATAGAAAAAAAGCTTGCTAGGGGAATTGAATGTAGTAGTTATTTTTGTGGAATTGACCGAGAGACAGAGGTCATCATAGACCTTGAACTTACATTACAACAATTTTTTGCATTGCTTGATCCTCCCAACAGCCTCCCTCCGACCTGTCGTCATGTCCATGCAATTGCTTTGCGTCCATCCCCCGGTAAGTGTCAGACCATACCACTGTCCTCAATTTAAAAAAAAGAGAATTAAAAGGTTGGTTCAGGAGATGTTAGTAAAAGAGGTGATAGTCCTTTCTCAATTCCTATATTCTTAGTTCAGAAAAAAGATGACTCGTGGCGGTTTTGCATCGACCATGAAGATTTGAACCATGCTACATTACTAGACAATTTCCTAATTTCCATCATTGACAAATAACCAAATGAGTTTTACAAAAATTTTTACCAGGCTGGATTTGTGTTTTGGCTATTACCAAATTCTAGTTTGATTTGAAGATATTCCAAAAAGGCTTTCCAGAGTCATGAAGGACATAATGAGTTTGCCATGTTGTCGGTCAGCCTCACCCCACCCTCAACCTTTCAAGCATTCATGAAGGATGTCTTTTGACAATGTTTGTGTAAGCATGTTTTAGTCTCTTTTTGATGATATCATAAGCTACATTGTAGGAGCATTGTCATCATGTTAGCAAAGAGCTAGAGCTGCTGACTATCAACAACCTCAAATTAAATGGCAAGAATTATTAGTTTGGGTAGCCAAAAATACCTTACTTGGGGCATATCATCTCCGAACAGGGGGTTTCTTTTGATGAGGACAAAATTCAGACAATGAGGAATTGGCTTACAAGTTATTATCAACAGTTTATTATGGAATATGGTGGAATTGCTAAACCATTAACAGATCAGTTCTGCAAGGACAGTTTTGGATGGGAAGAGGCAGTTGGATCAACTTTCAATATACACTCAAAGAAACCATGACAACAGCCCTCATCCTTGCTCTCTCGGATTTTGCTAAACCTTACCTTTTGAAGCCGATGAATCAAGGTATGGTTTTAATGTGGTTTTAATGCGGCATAACCGAGTGGTGGTGTTTTACAACAAAACCAAAAAGGAGCCCTCAAATCAGTATATGAGCGTGGGTAGATGACAATTGTTTTAATAGTTCAGAAATGAAGGCTGTTTTTGTCAGCACAGAAATTCGTTGAGCAAACTGATTATTGGAGTTTGAAGTACTTATTAGAACGACGATTAGTTAGCCTTGAGCAGAAGAAATGGCTCAATAAGTTGTTGGGGTACAACTTGGAAAGCAGGGTTACTGATGCCCTCTCCAGAGTATAGTCCACATCAGCTGTATTTGCTCCATCGATCTCTCATACACTGGAGTTGGAGGAAATTGACAAAGTTGTCATTGAGGATACTGACTTACACTCCATTGTCTCCAAGATCAAAGCTAATTCTTTTAGTTGCCTGCTTTTCGGTGGTTTAGGGGGGGCATGTTTTGTATCTCAAAAAACTAGTATAGTTCAGCATTAATAGTCAAGGCAATTGGTGAATGTCACAAATAGCTACGTGGGAGGACACTCAGGCTACTTGAAGACATTAAAAAGAGTAGCTGCCAATTTCTTTTGGCAAGGAATGAGAGGCCAAATTAGATCCTTTGTCTAAAATTATCATGTTTGTCAACTAAATAAATATCTAACATTATTTCCAACCACCTTACTCTTGCCTTTGCCCTTCCCGTATCAAATTTGGATGATATTTCAATAGATTTCATTAGTTGCTCCTTTCAAAAGGATGAATCGCCAGTTGTTGATAGGTTGTGCTAATACGCGCACTTCATTATGCTTAAGCTTCCCTTTACTGCGTCCAAGGTAACTGTTGTGTTTGTGAATATAGTGGTTCTTCCATACGGGATTTTGCAACCAGGAGTGTCAGAAGGAGATAAGGTTTTCACAAGTGTCTTTTGGACAAAAATCTTCAATCTTCAGAGCACTTCTCTATGCCAAAGCAGCGTGATTACGATCCCAAACAGTTGGTAACAGAAATGTATTTTTGATGTTTTGCCTCCTCCAAGCCCAAATCGTGGGCATGATGGCTGTCATGGGCCGAGTTGTCTTGTTAGTCCTGTTTACCCCTTTGAGATTCAAAAAACCAAATTGGCCTTGTTGCTTACAAGCTTGAACTCCTATCAACAACTTTGCAAAGTACTAAGGGAGACACAATTGGTTTCCTCTCGACATGCTTCAGTGGAATTGGAAATGTTTATGAAATTAGCTGAAGTGCTGGGATTCAGTGTTAAAACCTATTTCATTGATTAATGAACTTGGCCCAACAAATAAAAGATAGAAACCAGTTATTGAAACATACCAAAACAAGCATGGGCCCTATGGTCCAAAATTCATGGCCGACCCACATGACTTTCGTTCAAATGCAACTACCCATATTCCAACTCCTGTGCCTATTCCACCGTCATTCTCACAGGTCTCCTACCATGCAGTTCCCTTCAATCCACGTAACCAAACTCCACCTATAGAAACATAGTTACCAAATCCTCTCTAACTTTCTTGTGATTTACTGGCGCAGAGTTACAATACAAGTGGGCACAAGAGCCTTGCTTCTGCTATGACAAGCGGTGTGTGGTAGGATACTGATGTGCAAAAAGGGCACTCCATATTTTGCTCATTCATTCTAATGAAGCTACCATGGAGAAGGTGGGAAAATTATGGTCATTTAGAACATGAGAATTGTTCCTTAACTCAATAGTTGAAACTCAAACTTCATTAACGATGAAGTTGAGGGGCTCTACTGCTGGTCAAAATGTGGTAATTCTAATTGACTGCTACCCCACCAATAATTTTATTCCCTCAAATCTAGTTGATCAACTCTAAATTCCTTTGAGTCTCAAGGGAAAAAACAATAGTTCTCCCAAGGTACTCTTTTTCTAGTAAAACATGCTTGATTCATATGGTGAGAACCATTTTAATTCATTCAAACTCAACTTTTAGTCTTTCACCTTGAAGACATGGTGACTTATTTGGGTGAGAGTAATGATAGGACCCAATAAGATGCACATATGCTAAGCTTGCCAGGGGGTAGATGGAGGACCAGATCAGAGGAGAAAATGGGATGATGGAAGGTATGCACAGTGAATCTATTTTGTTAAAGAAAGATTTAGCTGATTTGGAGATGAAGATCGTTAAGGGGAAAATGGGGTATAAATAGTTTGTAAGGAGAGGATATGCTGGGAGAAATTGGTAGGAAATAGGGAGTACCAAGCCTCCCAATTATGCTCCTTTGTCGGTAGTTTTATCTGCTGTTCAATTAAAGATGCTTGTGTTTATTTTTCCCCTCTAGATTCTATCAAAATGATGGCACAAAATCTTGCTGGGTTGTATAAATTTGCATGGGGAAGTTAGGGAGCTTTAATGATAACAAATTTCATTATTGTAAGAATATTTTTTTTATAGTTGTTTGTATTACTAATTTCCAGGTTGGACAGAGCATTTTATCGTTAAAATAAATGAAGGTCAAAGTCGGCGCATCAGGTGTATGTCATACAAGTGCAATGCTATCTGTGATGAATCTGCTGTTAGAAACCTAGTAAGTCAGAGGCACCCTGACCTTGCAGATAAATTTGATCGCTTTCTTCTTGAGTCTTATATTGAGGATAATAAAAAAGTTAAGTGGTGCCCAAGTACTCCTAATTGTGGTAATGCAATAAGAGTAGAGGATGATGAATTCTGCGAGGTAGAATGTTCGTGTGGTTTACAGTTTTGTTTTAGCTGCTTATCAGAAGCACATTCACCATGTTCGTGTTTGATGTGGGAGCTGTGGATAAAGAAATGTCGTGATGAATCTGAAACAGTTAATTGGATTACTGTTCATACAAAGCCTTGCCCGAAATGTCACAAACCTGTGGAGAAGAATGGTGGGTGCAATCTTGTTAGCTGCATTTGCGGTCAAGCATTTTGGTGAGTTGTTTTTCCTGCCCTTTTTCTATGACTAAATTCATGCACTCCTGGTTCTGGATTCTGACGTCATTATTAGGTCAGGATATTTGTTGAATTTGTTTAAGTACTACAGTGAATACAGTCTCAGTTGCTGGAGACTGTCTAATAGTCTTGGTTGATTAAATTTCGTAAGTAGGATTTTTGAGATTGTAGATATGAGAGTGGTAGTTTTTGAAGTAAGAAAGCTGAAAGCACATTTTTTTTAATGGCATAGGAGGTCTAATTCTCTCAAAGAATAATTGTTTTCTTGGAAGCAACTTTTTGGCTCATTATTTGAGATGCGAGATTTTTGAAGTTTTGAGACAATGACACTCGTTTTCAGCTTCTCTTCTCTTTTTGCGCATCTTATTTTCCAAGTGATTATTATTTTTCACCGTATGGTTGTTTTGCCATCATTGGCAAGTCTTTTCAATGTTCGACTATACAAATTCTGTTCTCAGTGGCTCTCTTATGTTGTTTTAAAATTATTGCATTTCATTTTACCTTCTCCTGCTGCAGTTGGCTGTGTGGTGGAGCCACTGGTCGGGACCATACGTGGTCCAGCATCTCTGGTCACAGTTGTGGTCGTTATAAAGAGGAAACAGAAAAAAAAGCACAACAGGCAAAGAGAGATCTGTATCGATACATGCACTATCATAACCGATATAAAGCGCATACTGATTCTTTCAAGTTTGAAATTAAATTGAGGGAGACTATACAACAGAGGATATCAATTTCTGAGGAGAAGGAATCCATGCTTCGGGATTTCACTTGGGTAAATAATGGACTCTACAGACTCTTTCGATCAAGACGGGTCCTCTCATACTCATACCCATTTGCATTTTATATGTTTGGAGATGAGCTTTTCAAGGATGAGATGACAAACGAGGGACGGGAAATCAAACAGAATTTATTTGAGGACCAGCAACAGCAGCTTGAAGCAAATGTTGAGAAGCTCTCCAAGTTTTTGGAAGAGCCCTTTGATCAATATTTTGAAGAACGGGTAATGGAGACAAGGATGCAAGTTATCAATTTGTCAGTAATAACGGATACCCTCTGTAAGAAAATGTAAGTATTCCCGTTTTAAAGCAAAAATAAGTTATCTACCTTTGATATCATTGAACTTATATTTTAAATCTACAGGTATGAATGCATCGAGAATGACTTATTGGGTTTTGTCAACCTTGGTAATCACAATATTGCTCCATACAAGTCAAAAGGAATCGAGAAGGCATTGGATTTTTATGCATGTTGGAACGATAGCACAAATAAGGCTGATAAACATCTGGCATCGGGCTGTGGCACTAGTGGTAGATTGGATGGTACTTTCTAAAGAGCTTTTTCAAAAACACCTTTTATAAATTTTTCTGCAACTACAGAACTTAGCTGTTGGCTCATCTAGTCTTTTTATTAAGTAGTGATTTTGGACTATTATATCTAGTTTTGGACCGTGAACTTTTTGAAAATAATGTGTGCTGGAGTTGATCTTGTCAATGTTTTTTTTTTCTTTGGTGGCTTGGAGAAACTCTATTTTGCTTTTACTGCGTGATGGGATACTTAACTTTCCAGAATGGTTGATTTTACTGGGGATAATGTATTACTTGCAACTAAAAATGTAGGAGAAACATCAGAACTTGATAGACCCTCGGGCTCCGGCAATTCAGATGAGAGCGGGTGCTCTTCTCGGAAGCGGGCCAGAAAGGGAAGTGTTGGAGGCAGCTTCTTTGATCTGAACTTACCTGCAGAGGTGGTTGACCGAAATTGATCTATAAACATCACCAAGGCCGATTATATAGTCATATTACATACATTTGTACAGTTCTAACTCAAAGTTTAGCTTCTTTTGATGGGAACCAGCAAGTTGTGGAACAAGCATCGAGGGTGCAGTAACCTCGTCCATCCATCGTCTCTTCTTCGAACAGGAGATGTAGTTGAAGAGAAGTGTCACATTCAGTTGTATTAAGTCGATATTTCTTTTTGAATGTTCAGGCATTGGCTGTATATAGAGATATTGGTGGTACGAAAGATGTGTAAATGCTGTTGCCTCGGACTTGAGCAAAACCAAATATGAATTTTGCAATGTCTCTGTATTTACGCATTGTGTTTTGGTTGTTTTCGATCTTTGTGGGCGAAAATGTAGTGTGATTCTGGGTTTGATTTTATCGGCTTCCTGCCCCCTCTCACCAATGTCTTTGTGGAAGCGTCCGTAATTGGCTTTTTTGCTTTTGAAAATCAAGAACTAAGTGAGGATCGCAATTCTCCACTGAAAATGATCAAATTTCTTGTATGAATATTGAAAATTAGCTAAATAAAACCAACAGGATCTGTCCCAGTTTTCACCTAAATCGAGTACGATTCGATTCGATTCGAACGAATAAAAGCATTTCTTTTCTAGAAAACAATCTCTACAAATCTATCATCCACCGATGAACCATGCAAGAAAAGGAAGATGGATGAAACCATGCCTTCACTGGCAGGGTAAAAAAATACCATGTTCAACAATCAAATCTAGTATAAGAAAGAAAGCATAGTTAATAACAATTTCAAACACGAACTTACCAAACCGTTCAATAACTTTGGTTGTTTGCTATGTCCACACCAATCAATAACGCCACATGAATGTTCTAATGTTACAAGATGAGGAGGAATCATCCTCAGCCGTTACACTAATAGAATACCTACACAACCCAATAAAAACAATTAGAGTATCAAATTAAAGCCTAGATGTCATATTACCCTTGATGAAGTGGGCTACACTCTACAATTGATCTCTTCACGTGATTGGTTGCCAGCATTCCTGTTTCTTGTGCATGCTTTGGATCCATAACACCTGCAGAAGAGATTGGTTGAGCAAGAAAAAAGCAATGATTAAGCAGAAAAAAGCATGCAAGCGCTATTTAAAAAACATAATAATACGTTTTTCTATAATTTAGTTACCTTCGTCTCATTAATAAATCACGCAACAATTGATCCTAAAATTTTAAATTTTTTCAAATGTTTAGATAATGATCCATATCCATTTTTGTTTCAAATTTGTAATCCTTTAAATTTGAAACTTTAGAATAAACAAGTATCATGCTAACATCAATTCCTATTATATTGGAAATTGAATTCTCAATTGAAGTTCCATGCCCTTCGTTTTTCCACACACGAACCTTCTTTTTCTACTACCGTTGACTGATTTCGCTTTTCAGATTTAAAAATTCAAATCAAGATTGTTTTTTTTTTTTTTAATTTATTGTTTAATCCCATCGTTGAACCGCTTAACAGAGACTTGAAAAGTGCATTAACCCTGTTTTTTCGTATTTAGATTTTTCTTGAACCCCTTATCTTTGATTCTTGTAATCTTTTTGAATTTGTGATCAGTATCCATTTGTCAAGATCAAAAGGCGGAAAGAGAATCACTATCTGCAGTGAGAGCACCAGAGTCACATTTAAAAGTCAGATATTTATGGTGGTTTTGTCAAAGTTCTCAAAACTACTATTTTGGCTGCCACCCCCTACTTTAATGGAAATTCGTTACTGACCCATTTCATTTCTGAGTCTAAAACCCTAGGCCTGGGCTGTTGGCTGGGTGCGGGGAAGTATGGAAGAAGAAGGTATTGGTATGGTTTTGGCCAAAGCTATGGAGCTGAGGTTGAAGATCAGCAACTGTATTCACAATGCGACTGCGACGACGATCGATTCACGAGCGCACGACCCGTTGGCGAAAAAGCAAGATGAGGCCGAAGGCGATGGAGGTTCTGGTTCGCGAAGCACTGTGTCTGAAGTTGGAGAAGCAAAGGAAGATGAAGAAGCGGAGAGGCTTCTGAATATATGCGATGCCCTTGAGTCTCTTGAGACTCAGCTCGCTTCGTTGCAGGTTTGATTCAAACGCATTTCTTTATTGATGAAGTTCTATTTCTTCTTGAATTTTTTTTCTGGGAAAATCCCCTATGGATTTATTAGCCTGATTTGCTTTTGTTTCTTACGAACATAGTGATATATTACGTATTATGCATCCATTGAACTGAACTACATGGGAATTTTGGACTTAACACTCTTGAGTAGTCTACTGTTCCTATCATTTCTAGCAATAGATACTGGATTTTTAAATGCTTAACGCATTCGTATTCGGTCTCGAATGAAGTTGGTCATATCATAAATGCCATTAAATTCTCGTGGATGTTGATCAGAGTGGGTATTTCTGAACCTCTTTGAAGGTATGCCGTTTCAGGTCGTTGATTATCTTATTGGTTTTTATTCTTTCCTTATTTTTTTTTCTACAATCCACTCTTGTAATCAACTATAGCCTTTCTCTTATGAACAAGGTCGTACATCGACTCTGAGATGGACATTTTGTATTTATTCCCATAACAAATGCTTCAAATTATCATATTACTTCAACTTTGTGCAAATCAGCCATTTTTAAACTCTTTCACTTTATCAAGTTGGTTTTTCTTCCAGAACTATTATGTATTTGAAAAGCTTGTTGTTGGAACGGGGAGGTCGTGGGTTGTAGACAAAAGGTGGCGAGCAAGTTGGCGTCTTGCATTGTTTATTTATTTATTTTTTTGCGGATTTGGATTACACTCAAAAGGTTGAGTTTTGATGCCGATAAATTGGATGTTTGAAATACACTTTTTTTTTTGTTGGAAAGACAGTTTTTGCCTGTAGTCGCTTTTCTTAGTAAAGCTCTTTGATGTGTGGAGTGTCTATTTCGGCTTACATTTTTACATATTTTTAATTTTAAAATCTTAATTTCTAACCTGGAATCAAAAAAATCCCTATCTTTCCTTTCAATCAGCTGTACCTGTTGAAATGATCTTCATCGGAACTGAGTTAGTACTTTGTGGGCCTACCTATAAAATTTCACTAACACTTATCTTGTAGAACAAATTATCCCTCTTGGATCGGGCTAGTGCTCTTGAAGTTCTATGAAATACCCTCTTTATCCACGTAACTTATTTTTAGCACATGCATTAACGCCATAATTTAGGGATTTGTAGCATTTCCAAGTTTTGCTTTGAAGCTTAGCTATAAAATGGCTGTACTTTAGGAGAAGAATTTTGATAATTTTTTTGAGCTCTTATAATTTTATCTGTTCTATCTCAGGCTTTGCAACAGCAACAACGATATGAAAGAGAAGCAGCCCTTTCAGAGATTGAGCACAGCCGGAAAATGTTACTGGATAAGCTCAAAGAGTACAAGGGGGAGGATTTGGAAGTTATACAAGAGGCTTCTGCTTTTGCTGCTGAGTCAGTGGAGCATAATCATGATCTTATGCTTCCTCCATACCCAATTTGTCCTCCACATTCTATTAGACTTGAAAATGGCTATTTGACCCGTAAATCTTTACGAAATGGGTTAACCTCGAGCTTCCCTTCAAATGAAGCGAAGAAGGAAATGAGTGAGTCATTTACAAATCATAAACAGACCGAGTCCAAAAAAGCGAGAAGCGGAGTTGGATCATTCGCAAGTGCTGCAGCGAAAACAGTGTTTACCGTCATCGGAGTGGTATCGATATTATGTTTATCTGGTTTTGGACAAGAGTTTGCGAAAAGATCTATATCTTTGAGGGCGTTGGACATGTTCAAACAGCCGAAGAAGGAAGAATTGGGCATGATTTCTGGATGCCCTCCAGGCAAAGTTCTTGTAGTGGCAGATGGTGAAGCTCGGTGCGTCGTGAAAGAGAGAATTGAAATTCCATTTTCTTCCGTTGTTGCAAAACCAGATGTGAACTATGGATGTGGTTGATTATCTCCCACTTTCCAGTCTCCCTGCCTATTTATAAACATCTTACGTCTCTCTGTTACTGTATATTGGAAGCTTTTCTCAATGATCTATCTGGGTTATCGTCATTCTCTGTGATAATAGATAACTGAAGTTGCGTTTTTTTCTAAGTAAAAGTTGGAATATTATTAATTCCCAAGTTGTAGACAAGAAAGGAATGAGCGGCATTGAGGAGAGATGAAGAGCAGGAAGCTCTGCTGGTGAAGTCATGGAGCTGCTCAAACAGGCATCAAAACGAGATTCCAGGAGCGATTGAGCTTATGATTTCAATTCATGGAATATGGATTTGTAACGTCCTCCGGTGCTCTCAGTACAATATTGTTCGCTTTAGGCTGAAGCACGCACGGTTTTGTTCTTGGGGTTAGCCTAAAACGCGTTGTACTAGGTAAGAAGGGGCTCCATGCTTGTATACCATGCATTTTCTACTCTCCCAAGCGATGTGGGATTGTGTCCCCATGATATGGGTCGGACCCACAATTGGGCCTTTCCTAGCCTTCATAGGACAGGATGCCACAATCTCCCCCCCTTGGGGACACGACGTCCTCGTCGGCCACACTTCCGATTGAGATTTTGCTCTAATATCATTTGTAACGTCCCCCGGTGCTCCCAGTACAATATTGTCCGCTTTAGGTTGAAGCTCGCACGGTTTTGTTATTGGGGTTAGCCCAAAACGCGGTGTACTAGGTAGGAAGGGGCTCCATGCTTATATACCATGCATTTTCTACTCTCCCAAGCGATGTGGGATTGTGTCCACCTGATATGGGTCGGACCCACAACGGGCCTTTCCTGGCCTTCACAGGGCGGGATGCCACTCGATTTGGGCTAACCCCAAGAACAAAATCATGCGGGCTTCGGCCTAAAGCGGACAATATTATACCAGGAGCATCGGGGGACGTTACAGGATTTTATCAGAGTTTTCCCAAATTCTTCCACACGCAAAACCTAGCGTTAAGAATCTGGTAAATCAGCAGTTCATGTTCAACTCCGGAATCTGGTGAGTTCCCCGAGAATCAATTTTAAAATTTGGAGTAGCTCCCTAATACCTAAGTTATTCTCTTAATATATTCCCAACATTACTCAAATCGACCTTGTCCTCAGATCTTCACTTAGCGACTTTCTCATTTTCCTCCATCCCAAACAAATCTGCATCAAACTTCTGATAAAACCCAATCCCATTCAAGTGTAGGTTCTTCTTTTCCATAGTCCAATTAATGCCATTCCATTTACATCTGGGCCCTCCTCCCAGATTCCAGCCCAGTTCTGTTGCCTTGTACATTCTTTAAAATAACCCACTTCAGCACTCATTCTTCCGCCCATTTTTCCTTATCCCATTTCCCAGCCCAACTGAGGGAATAACAAAACTCATTATGTAGCAACCCTCCAGCCCAACCCAGAAACTTATTGATAGTAGCTTTTCTCGCAAAAATCCTAGCCACCATTGTCGAAATAAATTCAGCCTCCACTGCCGAAACAAATTCTGATGTCCATGCCAGAAAATTCTGACGCCAACACCAACCAAGAACCTCCGACCACAAAGATGGTCATTGTCCTCCCACAGTTCATCCTCTGAAACATCATTGGCTAGCGCACGATGCCATCTTCTCGGCGGGGGAAAAGCTCAGTTTAAGCTCGGCTTTGGCCCTTCCTCATGCGATGTTTTTCCAGGTTGTGACAAGGTGCATAACGACGGTCCTTTGTTTCCCATGGTGGCTGCCATTCATGGTGGTCATCACTGGACTTTGAACAATGTAACATCCAAAATTTTTTAAAAATAACATGAAATTTTAAAATATTATTAGATTTCTAATATCACAATAGAAAACACAATTAATGCGTAGTAAAGATTAATGCCTTAATAAAATATAAAATTTAGTTTATAAAACAAGTTACAATATTTGAAGGATTATACTTTTAAATATAAAATTTATTAAGTAAATTAAAAATTATGAATATGAGCCAAGATATGGTAGAAAGAATAATAGTCATAAGAGGATGTATTTTAATTGATGGATTAATTATAACATTATATGTCATAGAATTAAGGATAATTTGTGTGAGGTGCTGGGTTATTGCGAGGAAAGTGGAATCATGGAAACGTTGCCATTTGCAAAAGTGAGTTTTCAGTGAAGGATTGTATACAACTATTGGCTAACAATGCGGAAGTGTTAGAATCCGCGGGAGCGTAGGCTTTTGAAGAAGGGTTGGAATGCGCGGATGTGTGTGTATCCACGAATGGAATGATGTCATTTTGATGAAGGGATGCTTAATGGAGGAATGGATGAAACGACAACCGTTGGATAATGTCAAAGAATGGCTAAGATCAAAGATGGAGAAAGATGCGGAAGGAGGAGAATTAAGTATTTTGTGCAAGACACATGCTCCTTTTAAATAAGGATGTAGGAGGAAGAATGACCGTTGGATTAAATTAGAGGATGAAATGTAAATTGTTGGATTTAAGAAAGAGGCTTCCGTGGAAAGGAAAGATGCCACACAGAAAAGGTTAAGTGAAAATAAAAGTAAACGTCGTCGTTTGGAGTTAATGAATGTCCGTGGTGAACAATATTGTTGTGGAAGGGAACGCATCTGGGGATGAAGAGATGTCCGTTGTTTAGGAGGATGACGTCGGATTGGGATAAGTTGAGTATCTGCGGAAGGAATCACATCCATGGCGGATAAGTGATGAAGCAAAATGTCATCTTTTAGATGATGTATCCGCAGAAAAAATGAGTGTTCCTAGATGTAAATGTATCTGCGGTGAATAAGGAGGAGGATGAACATTGTCGTTTCGTAAAGAAAATCCATGGTGAATGGTAAAGGTCTGGAGGCATACACTTTCACGGAAAGGGAGATGTCCACAGAAGATAAATGATTGAGTGAAATGTCATCATTTGAAGTGAGAAAAGGTACGTGAAATGAAGTATCCAGGGAAGCATTAGCTTTTGCAGAAGGATTTGTGACCGCGGTAACATGACGATAGCAAATATAAGCATAAAAGCTAGAGTGACAGATTACTATTGGACGAAATAGATGAAGTAGACGTTCTCAACGATACCTTACATGTCTGGTGCTGTTGTGGACAGATTTAAATGAGTTTTTTTTCACAAAATCCGCGAGTTGCAATTTAATTTATGGATATATTAGGAAAATATAAACTTAAGAAACGATTTATAAGGGATTTTCTTCTGCGAGATTTTTAGTTGGATGTTTTATAAATATGAAGGGTTGGATCGAGACCCTAGTAACCCTAGAGCTGCAAGGTCGAGAGGATTTTTCTCTCAAGCTCTATGGTGGATTCTCTCTCAAGACTCTCTAAAGGTTTGTTTTCTGTAGCTAAGGTTTCATGTGTTTGATGGATGATGGTGTTGAGAGATGAAATGGTTTCTAAGTCTTTGAAACTATGTAGTTTATAAAATTTCCATCTTTTCTATATGGTAAACCTGATTCTCTTTATTTTAAAGAAAGTGAATGTGTTGGAGAAGAGTTGGATAGTTGGACTTTATTAAGATTTCAGGTAAGTGATGTTGCTTATGTTCCTTAATGAGGATATAAATATCCAACAAGAGTTGCCATAATATCACAATTACACAAATAACCTCAAAGAAAAGAAACACTAAAACAAGGTTCTTGGCTAATCAAATATAGCTGAGAACACCCAAAACAAACATTATCCAATTCTTCACATAAAATCTAAAATGATAAAACTTGTGTTCATACGACCTACTAAGGAGTTGAAATGCCTAGAATAACTTTATCTTGCAATATCTTCACAAGCTTCCACACAAAGGCACGATATTTGGGATGCATGCATTACCTTGAGTGGTTTCATAGCCACAGTTGTTTGATGAACATTCTAAGTGATCAAATGCTTTGGCTTTTCCTCCTTGTCTCCAATAGTTGTCTCATCCTCAAGTCCTTCTAAGGTAGTCCCCCCTACAAAATAAGAAGCCATGAAAAGATTAATGAGTTTCTTGGCCTGAGCTCTGGTGATCGATCTTTGAGGTACATCATCCTCCCTAGGTGATTGAGGATTTGACCTCAAATCCAAGGTTTGTTCCTCCTCATCCTTCTCTTTTTCGTCTTCTTCCTCTCCTAGATAAGGTGACAAGTCTTGCACGTTGAAAGTAGAAGAAACTCCATAATCCCCTAGAAGCTCCAATTTATATGCATTGTTATCTATCCGCTCAAGTATCTTGAAAGGTCCATCGACTCTTGAAAGCAATTTGCACTTTCTTTGTTTAGGAAACCTCTCATTTCTCAAATGGAGCCAAACCAAATCTCCTTCCTTGAAAATAACCTTTTTACGCCCCTAGTTTGCATTTATTGCATAGGATTCATTCTTTTTGGCGATAGTTTTGCTCACCTTTTCATGTAGCAATTTGACCCACTTGGCTTTTGTGGCACCATCAACATTGATGAGTTATTCTTGTGGTAAAGGAGTGAGATCCAACAGGGTGAGGGAATTGAACCCATAAACCCATCAAAAGGAGTGTTATGAGTAGATCTATGGATGCTTTTATTGTAAGCAAACTCTATGTATGGTGATTGTAGGTCCAACCCAAGAGACACTTACTAACAATAGTTCTTAGGAGTGTGCTCCCATCGTTCGGTTGACCACTTCAGTTTGCCCATTGGTTTGGGGTGAAATGATGTGTTAAAAAGTAGGTTGATACCTAATTTTCTCCAAGGGGTCTTCTAAAATGAACTTAATAATTTTTTATCCCGATTTGAAACAATAGATCGGGGTATATCATGTAGCCACACTATTTCTTTGAAGAATAGATTTGCCACATGCCTTGCATTATCCGATTTTGTGCAAGTAACAAAATGTGCCATCTTAGGGAAATGATCAACCATAACCATAATTGAGTCCTTCATTCAGAAAATGCGACCTAACCCCAAAACAAAATCCATGCTCACCTCCACCCAAGGATGAGTAGGCATAGGCAAAGGCAAATACAATCTTTGGGGTAAAACTCAACTCTTGGCTTTCTTGCAAATGATGTACCTTTCAATGATTCTTTGTACATCTTTAAGGAGGTAGGGCTAATAAAAATGTTCCTTTGCAGCTTCAAACGTTTTCTTTTCTACAAAGTGACTCGCCAATCCACCACTATGAGCCTATTTTATTAATGATTCTCGAAGGCTACAAGGTGGGATGCAAATTTTACCACCTTTGAAGAGAAATCCATCCATAATATAATATGACCCTTCGACCTTCTACAAACAACCATTATAAAAGCAACCAAAGTCTTTATCATCGACATATAAGCTCTTAATTCAATTAAAACCAAAAAGTTTGGTGTTCAATTTGGTTAAGAAAGCATACCTTCTGAGAGTGCATCAACTACTAAGTTTGTAATACCTTAAATTTTACCATGGTAAGTATAAGATATTGTTATTTAAATGTATGTTAATTGTAAAGATTTGGAGTTGTAATATATGATGAAAAGCAGGAGTTTTGTTATGGCTTAAGGAGGAAAAATGATTTAAATAGTTATGGAGTATGGATAGAAGGAGTGGTCGATCAAGTGGAGGAGTTTAATTGACTAATGATGGTTAGTTTAAGGAACATGGAAGCTTTCTGTATGTTTGTGGCCGATCAAGGCTTTGTGTGGTCGTTCAGCTTCTAAAATAGATTTGGTAGAGACAAAATAGGGAATGTAGTGGTTGCTCGGCTGTGTGTGTTGGTGATCGACCCGCTTCTTCAAGAATTGTGAAAATTATGGATTTGCGGTCGATCATAAGGGGTTTTGCAGTCAAACTTGGTCATTACAGATTGTAGAGTTTTAGTTTGCGGTTGATCATCCACTAGAAGGTGATCAACCAGTATCCTAAAGAAAATACAGAATTGTAGTCTTGGGTTATTTTGCGGTCGATCATTCAAAGGGATTGATCGACAGGTAATGAGAAGAGTCGCCTGTAATAAGCTAAACATCATGTTTCTATTGGATGGAATGGTGATGATTCACCAAAGTGTTGTTTCTGGTAATGCCACTTCATACTTGCGTGACTAAACAAGGGAAGGTTAACTTTATTTAAGAAGGGAAAAGCTTGGGAAGAGAAGGGGATAACTGAGAGAAAAAGAAAGAATGAGCAGAGGAAGAATTGAGAGAGAAGCTGTGAGAGAGAGAAGGTGGGTTCTATGAAGGAGAATTTTAGAGAAAGAAAGTGAGGGAAGGAGAACCGTGAGAAAGAAAAGGAAAGTCTAAAAGAGAAAGAGAGAGAAAGCTTCAGAATGAGAGGAAAAACAGGGGAGGCGTGAGGAAAAGAAGAGGAAGAAGAAGAAAGGAAGGAGAAAAGATTGAAGAGGAAATCAAAAAGGGAGTTGTGTCTTCATCTCCATTAAGGAAAGAGGTAAGAAATAGATGTGTGTATTTTCCCTTCATGGGCTATATCGCAAGAGTTAGGGTTTTTATGCTTTGAAGGTATGCTGTTGTATTATGATGCTTAATTACATGATGATATATTGTTTGATGTGGTGCTTGATAGATTAAGTGTAATTGATCATATTGTTGTTCAAGGATTTGATGCTTGGGTTTGTTAGATATAAGTATTGATCGTATTGTTGTTTAAAAATGTATTGTTTAATGATTGTTTGATGCTTTGATGTTCATGTTTTAATGATACATTGATGATATGCTAGAACATGTGAGGTTGTGTGCAATCATGCTCATGCATCATGGTTTTAAAAAGGTACAAAAATGATATTATGCATATGTTTTGAAAATGATAAATGTGTGCTCATCCATACCAAGTGGATGTGCTTTAGGCTCGTGGTATGAGACACTAGTCTAAAAACAAGTTCATGTGGGTTGATCACCCAAAGTAGACAACATTCATTTGGGATGAATGATTACCCATTGTATCATTAAATGTAAACAAAATAAACTGAATAAATCTAAATGGGGGTTTGGGGATTAGGGAGATTAGTGACGGTCCTATTTGGTAACACCCTGATGGATACAACTCATCCCATATCGGGATTGAGTGACGGTTAAGCCCAACATGGGCCATAAGATGTATCTTTTTTTGTGTACTAGAAATCTCCAATGTTTGGACTGATAAGTGAAATGTAAATTGAATGACAGAAAAGATAGGTTCTTTTCTAAAACGGACACTGCATATGTTTTATAAAGTTGCATAGGATGAACATTGCATATTTTCTATCTCTTACTGAGCGTTAGACTCATAGTTTAAGTCTTGTGATATAGGTATGTACAGTAACGAGGAACTTAGTAGTTGATGGAGGATTTATGTATTGCGGATCTTGTGGCTGACTAGGCTAAAAGATGAAAGGAAAAATGTAAATGGTTTTATAAAAGTATTTGATTTGTAAAATGAAAAGAATTTTGTTTATTAAATTTCTTTTATTTCATTTGGTTTCAAACAAAAAGTCTTCCACTATACCACATTTTATAAAAGTTTGCAATGTTTTATGAAAGAAAATTGTTTTGAATCTCAACGTTTAAAGTATACGAAAAATCGGGTCGTTGCAAAGTTAGTTTCTCCGTTCTTGTATTTAATAATATATGGATATAACTTCAAGAATTCTACCCACTTGCGATGCCTCCTATTCAATTTACCTTGGTTGCGTATATGCTTGAGGGCATGTGATCGGAATGAATAATGAATTCCTTGGAAATAAGATAATGTTGCCACACCTCAAGAAATCGGATGACTGCATAGTACTCCTTGTCGTAGGTAGAATAATTCAAGGCCGCCCCTTTTAGTTTCTCACTGGAATAAGTAATAGGTCTTCCCTCTTGCATAAGGACAACTACAATGCTAAGGTTTGAGGCATCACATCCCACTTAAAATACTTTGGCAAAGTCGGGCAAAACAAAAATGGGTGCATGGCATAATTTATCTTTAAGGTCTCAAAGCTAGCTTGACATGCTTTAGACCATTGGAACTCATCTTCCTTCTTTGTGCAATCAGTGATGGGGGCCATGATGGTACTGAAATTCTGAATAAAATCTCTGGTAGAATGAAGCCAATCCATGAAAACTTCTTACTTTGGAAATGCTTCTAGGAATCGGCCATTCTTGGATTGCCTCTATTTTTGTTTCATCAACTTTCATGTCGTGCTTGGTTATAATGAACCCAAGGAAATATACCATTTTTGGAGCAAAGAAACATTTCTTGAGATTCCCATAAAGTTTGGTTGACCTTAGAGTAGTGAAAAGTATGCGGAGATGTTCCACATGTGAAAAAAAATCAATGTTATAGACTAGGATGTCATCAAAGTATACAACAATAAACTGCCCCATAAAATCCTTAAGAACATGGTACATGACCCTCATGAAAGTGCTCAGAGCAATGGACAAACCGAATAGCATAACCATCCATTCATACAAGCCACACTTTGTTCTGAAAGTCGTTTTCCATTTGTCACCTTCTCTCATCTGGATTTGGTGATATCAACTTTGGAGGTCTATCTTGGAAAGTATGGAGGCATCGCTGAACTTATCCAACATGTCCTCAAGTCTAGGAATTGGAAACCTGTACTTGATTGTGATTTGATTTATTGCACAACTATCCACACGCATCCGCATAGCACCATCCTTTTTGGGCGCTAACAAAGATGGAAAGGCACATGGACAAAAGGGATTTTTGGATATACCCCTTCTCAAGGAGCTCATTTACTTTCTTGTGTTACTCCTTGGTTTCGTCCAGATTAAGTCTATAAGAGGGTTGGTTTGGTAGAGTGGCTCCTCGACATTAGATCAATTTGGTGCTCAATTCCTCTAAGGGGAGAAAACCCTTGAGGAAGTTCTTCGGGAAATAAATCTTGAAACTCTTGAATTATGTGTTGAATTGAATCGGGTATAACTCCCAACTCCTCCAACCTTTCTCTAAACATAAGCAATACCATAGGATCCCTTTTAGTAGAGACTTCTTCAGCTCCTTCTTGGACATGAATTAGGAGGAATCTCTTCTACTTTTCTTTATACTCTCGTAATCTTGTGCCACTTGATCAAGTCGGAGAGGAGCTAGATTAAAAACTTTTACATTCATCTTGAAAGTGTAATAATTTGAATAACCATTGTGGGATACTCTTCTATCAAATTGTCTTGGCCTTCCCAATAATAAGTGGATGACACTCATTGGAATCACATCAAACAAAACTTCATCTTCATAACCACCAATAGAAAATGGTATGCAGACTTGTTTAGTAACCTTAATGGACTCTCGGTCATTGAGCAAATTAGTTTGTATGAACTAGGATGCAACATAATTTCTATTCCCAACTTGTCAACAACAGCTTGAGAAGCCACATTGGTGCAACTACCACCATCTATGATCATAGAACATACTTTCTCCTTGACTTTGCATCGGGTGTGAAAAATGTTCTCTCTTTGACAATCTTCCACTCAGCTTTGCTTGGTTAGAGACCTCCTCAAGACCATAAAGAGAGGTCCTTCTTGTGCAAAATAAATGTCTTCTTGGGGTTATTCCTCTGTATTGAGCACAACACTAATCTCATCTTCACTTTCAATCTCCTTGGTATCACTTTTAATCACCATGATGCACTTGTTAGGACATTACGAAGCAATGTGCCTTAAGCCGAGGCACTTAAAACACTTGATGTTTCTTGATTGTGCTTTTGTGGCATCACCACTTATTTTCTTTTCTTCAAAAACCTTGCTATCATGCAACTTCAAGGCTGTGCTTTTATCATCATATTTTTGCTTGAGGCTTGTAGGGAAGTGCATTCTTTTGGAATGGCCGAGAGCTAGATTCTTTGATTTTCCTCTTTTGTCTTTCAATCTTCAAGGCCAATTGAATAACTCCCATCCATATTCTCAAAGGGTTGAAGCTCAACCAAATCTCCAATTTCCTTGTTAAGCCTCTTTATAAACAATGCAATGGTTTGTTCCCTCGACTCCTCCAAAGCACATCTAATTTTAAGTGTTTCAAATTCGGTTAGATATTCCTCAACTGATTGTGACCCTTGCTTAAGATTTTGGATTTGAAGGAAGAGCTCTTGATTGTAATGCATTGGGACAGATCTTTTTTTATTTAGGATCTTCATCATTCTCCAACTTTGAATCTCATCATATCCTTCACGTCTTCTTTGAGCTTTTAAGTCTTCCCACCACAAACTTGCATAACCTAAAAGCTCTAATGAGACCATTTGTAATTTGGTTTTCTCCAAGTAATCATAAAAGGCAAAAACTTTATCAACTTTTTCCAACCAATCTGGGAAGTCATCCCCATTACAAGATCCCTTAAAGGAGGGAACAGAAACCTTAATGTGTCTCATTTAATCTCTAGCACTAGATCTCCTCCTCAGACTATGCATCTCTTCCATATCGGTTTCCACATAATCTTCATCTTGACCTCTATCTTCTCAGCCTCTAGTGTCAATAGAAGTACTCATTCTCCTCCTTGGCCTAGGGTTTCTAAGACCCCTCACATGTTGATTTGAAGAATCTTCCAACCTTTTTTGTAATTTGGCCATCATGCCACAAATCTCATCTAATTGGCCTTGTATGTTATTCTCGACCTCATTCATTGGTTTCTTGGGTGCTTGGTTGGTTGATGGGTTTGCTTCTCTATTGTGGGCTGCGTTTGCCCTACTTCTTGTCATCATCTTAATAACTCAAAATTACCACTCACATAGTGTAAGGGCAGAGATAAATTGCTCTAATACCAAATGATACACCAAGGGGTGCAAACTTGATTAAAACTCTTAAAGGTGGCAGTTACCACGGTTTAGAAGCAAAACACCAAATTCTCAATTGCGTAACTTGCTCGTTTGAAATCCAATCAACTTAACATTTGAACCACAATCAGTTTAGCACAAGTGGGGTGTGCTCTTCAAAAATCACACAAAAATATAGAAAGGAGGATGAGATATACAAACACAAAGTTACTACCGGCAAGGGTACTAATAAGGCAATTTCAAGCCAGAAAGGGACAAACCACAAATTAATCATTTCTTGTCCAAACTATACAAAATTTGGACCACACACCCTTTTACTTGTGTATAGATAGCCCTCTAAAAATCAGAGTCCAATTGGTTTAGGAAGAAAAAAAATAATGCACATACACTTACAAGCTGGTCCTAAAAGGTGTTATGATGGCACCTTTTGACTTCAATGGGTTCCAATAATGAAACCACTCCAACTTGGGTTTTAGCAAGTCTTCTAACCTTTCTCTCTATGGAAGTTCACCTCTTGAACGAGATGAAAGAAAGATTAGTGTAAGAAATTCACCTCAAGACAAGTCAAGAAGCAAAGGTGATCAATGGTGGCTCTTACTTTCTTGGTTCTCACCTTGAAATTTTTTTTGGTGGTTCTCGGCTAATCAAACATAGCCGAGAACTCTCAAAACAAACTTTATCCAATTCTTCACTTAAAAATCTAAAATGATAAAACTTGTGTTCCTAGCACCTACTAAGAAGTTGGAATGCCTTGAATAAATTTATCTTGCAATATCTTCATAAGCTTCCACAAGAAGGCATGGTATTTGGGATGCATGCATTGCCTCGGGTGGTTTCTTAGCCACGGTTGTTGGATGAACATTCCAAGTGATCATGTAATACCCCGAAAAATGTATTTCCCTTTTTTATGATGTAATAATTCTGGCTAATCTTAATATATGAATATTACGTCAAATTATGCAACGGTGAGCGTAAGTTGTGCATGGAAAGTAGAGGGTTAACGTGGGAAAATAACCTAAATGTGAAAAACTTCGGAAAAATACACAATTTTTGGGTTGCGGACGCCGACAAACACTGCGGACGACACAGGGCAGCGTCTAAATGAATCTATCCTAAATTCTAGACAATTTGGACGATGCGGATGACTGTAGACGAGTACAAAATGGTGTCCGAATGAATCTGTCCTAAATCTTGGAAATTTTCAAACGATGCGGACGATACATGCGAACCACATGTTGCGTCCGAAAGGAACTTGCGAACGGTATGGATGAAGGCTGAGGACGCAATTTCTCGTCCCAAATCAACCTTCGAACGGCGCGGACGAGTACTATGGATGAATCGACTCATCCGCAACATCGGGGAATTTCGAGAAACCCATTTTTAATCTTCTCTCTCTTCTGATTTCTTGCATAAATCAACAAGAACCTTCTCCCTCCAGCCTATTCCTGCGACGCCCTACCCCTCCCATTAGCATGGAAGCTTTCCATGTGGTGCTTGTTGAGTGGACCACATTCTCTTGGATTGGGAAATTTTGGCTGCAACTTATCCTTTGCCATTCCCTGCAACCCTCCTCTGCTGGAGAATTCATTGCTACAGTCAAGTCCTTTTCTTCCCTCTCTATCTATAAGAGGTAAGTTTCCCCTGAATCCTCCAGCATTTGACTATTGTGAGTGAAGTGTGGCATTGTGTTGTGAGTGTGGGGAATCCTCCAGCATTTGACTATTGTGAGTGAAGTGTGGCATTGTGTTGTGAGTGTGAGATAAGTTATGAATTGAAAGTGTGTGAAGGATCCTCTGTTGCTCACCCGTGAACTGAGGCAAGGGATTATTGGAAGTTTTGGAGGAATTGCAGATACTCTTTAGGCTGCTGTTTTGCTGGGTAGAAGCTACTGGGAGAATAAGGTAAGAATTGGGATATTGTTTTGGCCAAAGGATGGCCCTACATTACGGGTCTTTGTTTGCTTGATTATTGATTGAAATGCGAAGTAAAATCGATTGTTGAACTCTGTTATTGCTGTAGAAATTCCGTGAAATGCTAACTGTCATCATATTGAATGCTAAGAATAGATTAGATGAAAGATATGAAATTGTTTAGTGGAATTTGAACTGAAAAGCATGATGGATAGCAACTATAAAGAAAATATCTGAGCTTGCTGCTGAACTGTGGTAACATGAAGTGGAATAAATGGATAATGGCTTCAATGCAAATCTAGTCTGGTCATTGTTAAAGTCTGTGAATAACTGCAAATGTTAATTCTTAGAACATGAAATTTTGACTTAGGTTGTATGGTACTTAAGGAGAAGGGTTCTGTTTATTATGGAAATCATAGTTGGATTGGTTGAAGCATGACTAGAGAATGTTATACTGTTATCAATTTTGGAACCTTGCACTGTTGTCCTGATGCTCACCTTTAGAATCACTGAACTGAACATGCTAGCAAATCATTTATTCGAATTGAACCTGTATAGGATAGTAAACAAGTCATACTTCCTTCTTGAATGAGTTGAACATGTTCCTCTTTGCTCATCGTGATTAATGAAAAATACAAAACTTGTATTGCATGATTTAAATTCCTTTTCTAATCCTGGATAATGGATATGTCGCTACATTGTCTCTAAACTGAATATTCTGGTTACAAACAAAATTAAGTTGGTTATATTTCTATTGCAAGATCTATGATTTTGTTTGTGACATTCATGCATCATCCTAGGGCTAATGAATTGTTTACATATCGTATGCCATCCTAAAATATACGTAAATAGTCATGTGGGGGTTCGGGAGAGTTGGGAATAGTTGTCGTGGTGACACCCCTATTGGAGTGCCTACTCCCAATTAGGGGGCGGTGAGGTATGGTTAAGCCAGGAGAATCGTAAGATTCTCAATTCTCTTGTTTTGAAATCCCAATGGTTTCAACAAAAGTGTATGGGTATGGCTCGTGGTGACATCCCGATTGGTGTGTTTTCTAGTCGGAAATACGGTTAAGCCACGAGACCTAGAAGTACCCATCGCCCCGAACAACAGACAAGATACGGTTCTTTTCTGTAATACATCGCATGATCATGCATCACTTGCATTGCATTTAATTCTGATTCTTGCTGGGCGTTAGGCTCATTGTTTTCCCTGTAATATAGGTAATGATTATAATGAAGAATTTGTACCAGTGGAAGAGGAGAAGTTCCAAGATGACCCCTTGTGTTATCAGCCGAATTGACCTGAAGGGTACAGCTCACATATTTTGGGAAACATTGGTATTTTGACATTTGTGTTTTGATGAAGAAAATGGTTGTTTTGGTAATTACTATTGGCAGTATTTGAACCTTTTAATCAGTGTAATAGAGACTTTGGAACTTTTATTAAGAAATCTGGGAAGTTATGTTTTGAAATCCTATTATTATTCCGTACTTTCACTCTGATTACGTTTTCTTCAAAAATGAATTTCAATTGATAATTAATTAAAGGGAAAAATTTTTATGACGCATTTTAAAATCAAGGAAAAATGGCTTTTCAAATTGCGGGGCGTTGCAGATCAAATGTTTTGGCGTTTCCTTGTCTTCAATAGTTGCTCATCCTCAAGTCCTTCTAAGGTTGTTCCCCCTACAAAATAAAAAGTTATGAAAAGATTAATGAGTTTCTTGGCCTGAGCTCTAGTGATCGGTCCTTGAGGTGCATCAACTTTGTTGTTAGCTTACCAAGAACATTGAGGAGCCACGATGCAATATGGGTGATGGTGGACAGGTTATCAAAATCTGCCCATTTTTTACCGGTCAAAATGAATTATTCAATGAATTAGTATGCAGGTGTATTTGAATTGATGGATTAATTATAATATTATATGTCTTAGAATTAAGAAAAATTTGTATGAGGTGCTAGGTTGTCATGGGGAACAGTTGAATTGTAAAAGCATTGTCATCTCCAAAAGTGAGATGTTTGTAAAGGATTGTATACATGGCAGACAACTATTGGATGGAAATGTGAAAGTATTAGAATCTGCAAGAGTGTAGGCATCTGCGAAAGGGTTAGAATTTGTGGATGTGTGTGTATCCACAAAACAGAAGATGTTGTTTTGATGAAATGATGTTTAATGGAGGAACAGATGAAACGACAATCGTTGGATAATGTAACACCCTATAATTTTTTTATTATAAAATCGGTAGTGTGAAATATCTTTTTCTTAATCGGACGTTCAAAACATTGTAAAACGCGTATGCTCATTTCATAAAAAATTTTCTTTTTTAAAATGCGTAGCGAAAGACTTTTTCTCTCCAAATGAAATTCGTAAAACAATAAAGACAATTTATTTAGAAGTCCCATTCATAAAATTTCAAATTCATGTTCACATACAATTTTTTTTTACAAAATCTAACCCACATTGTCGGTCTTGTGATAACAACACAAGCCGTCTCTTCGGAAATACTTCCTCAATTGCATCATTCCTTTCTGATCTTTCTTTGTTTCGTGTTATTTTCCAGTTCATACTTACATCACAAGATTTAACAATGAGCCTAATACTTAGCAAGAGATATAATAATGATAATGATATGCTCGTATTATGCAACTTTATAAAAACATGCAGTTTCTTTTTTAGTATTTATTTACTTTTACTTTTATTTTCACTTACCCATACAGGGGCTCGAGGTATACAGGGGCTCAGGGTATCATTGTACAAAGGAGAATGACACTCACTGACCCATTTAGGACAACCATCTCGAACCCCATACCCTTACAGTGTCTATTTATATTTATTCAATTACTTTCCATTTTCTTTAATTTTGCTTACCCATATAGCTGTTGGGGTATCATCATACAAGAGATAGTGACACCTCTTGACCCACTTTAGGGTAGCTATCTTGAACCCCATACCCCTACAACGTCTATTTATGTTTATTCTATTACTTTCCATTTTCTTTAATTTCACTTACTTATACAATTGTTGGGGTATCATTGTACAAGGGAGAGTGACACCTCTTGACCCACTTTAGGGCAGACATCTCAAAGCCCATACTACACAATGTCTATTTATGTTTATTTTTCGTTTATTTTCAGTCTACTAATTATAAACATATACAAGAAAATATTTTCAATTTCTTTCTTGAAAACCATGATGCATGAAATATGCATGCATGAGAACAATACAATGCACATTATCAATCCAAAGATCCTATATCATATCACATTACATTTCTTCATTGACCATAGCATATCAATCATTAAAAAACCAACATTTTAATCATTTAAATGATCAATACTAACCTCATATATCTCCTAACATATTAATCATCTGATAGCATACAATTAACCAAATTATATCATAATATTTTCCTCATATAGACAACATATCAAACAATGTCTCAATCCTATCCTAGCATCTTGTGATGTATCCCAAAGAAGCAAAAAATACAAAATATCTCTTACCTTAATGCCTTAACACAATTCCCTGCAATTTACTCATTTATCTCCTTGGCTTAAAGCACGTAAAACATAATAAACTCCATGTTAGTATTTATTTATGCACTTGTTATTGTTAGTCTAAGAGATGTTAGACTTATTTGTTTTGATGATGAATATTTAAGTTAATAATAAGTTGTTTATTATGTAGTTGTTGAATCATGTAAATACGTTATTGATCTTAATTGGAAATACCCTTAATACGGGTATTAATATTTACTAACGTATTTTCCTAAGTTCATGTAGCTTATATATTGATAATTGAGACTTAGAAGATTCAAGAAAAGCAAAACACGGAGTATAGGTTGACTTTGGACCAGAGGATGGTCGACTAGATAGGCTGCAGAAGAGCCAGAATAGACAAGCGGTAGACTGACACTGAAGAGTTAGTCGACCTAAAATCATACAGAGAGCTCCGAAATTCTCAATTGCTGAAAAGCAGTCGACTAGAGTGGATATGCAGTCTACCACAATACGGATAGATTCAAGGAAAATCAGAGATATGAAGAAAGCGGTCGACCGGAGTTGACAAAGTGGTCAACCGTTCCAATTGTACATGCAATGGCAACTTTCCAATGGTCTGGAGGCGGTCAACCAAACCAATGGTGGTAAACTGGTCGAGCTATTTCTATATATTGAAGCACTCCAAATTGAAGAAAAAAAAGAAGAGATATCATACCAAAAAATTGCCAAAACTATTACTCAATATCTCTCTTCTACATTGAGTGTTAGCCTAATTATCCAACTCCAAAACTTGAGATTTTATATTTGTGAGAGTTAGGAACTTTAGTTTCACATTTCTTGTACTCAATTACAAAAAAAGTGATGCCTCGTGAATAGTCAAATGAAAGGGTGACACCTTGTGAATAGTCATTCTAAAAGTTTGATTGGCACTCGTAAAACCAATAATCACTAGTGGGGGATATTAGTGAGTTCAGTATCTCCAAGTGGGAAACTTGAGTGCGGACGTAGGAGGGTTTGCCAAACCGCGTGAGCAAAGTGTTTGCATCTCTCTTCCCTTATCTCTTTACTTTTATGGATGTGTGGATTGCATATTTGTGTTAAATCACTTAGAGAATTGAGATTATAATATCTCACGAAAAAGTTAGCTCACCTAACTCACTGCTCCCTTCTCCTCTTTAGGCGTGCATATGGTCTAACAGTTACTTTAAATGCACATAACCCTTAACACATTCAACCAACCCTCGGTTCAAAACCCAAACTTAATCAACATGGTATATAATAACATAACCCTTTAGCTTGGATCATTTTCATGCATGTTCAAGATAAAACATCTCAAAAAACTAAATCCTTTATGCATAAACTCCAATTTTATTTTCACAGTTTTCATTCAACTTCAAACATTCACAACTCATGCTATACTTAACCAAATTCACTAATTCCAAAGCCTATACTTTCCTTGAGATGTCTAATATAACATAATAAAATGAATTTGCATTATAACTTCATCAAGATAACTAAAAGATGACTTCATATATAACCTACCAAACCAAGCATGAAGTGTCATCCTCTCTAGCATCAAACATGCTGATTCATCACATTTAGCCTACTTAAATCATGACTTCTAACCTTATTTTATGCGACCTTTTGCATTTCCGATCTACTGCACCTCAACTCTATTCAACCGCTCCCACATATTTCAATGAAAATCCTTAAACAAGACGTTCCTACACGGATGTCCAATCTTTCATTGAAAATCATGTAACACTAGTTGTGGATGATCGCAACATTGTGTTCGGTCGACCCCATGTCTACCTGAGACCAACACATTCTCTATATTGTCTTTAGTTTGGATGACAGCATCCTCAACACTAGTTGATTGTGATACTACCTGTGAACTTCCAGACGTGTAATCTAGACGTCAATGCTTCCTTGGATACTCAATTTTGACTTGAATTGGTTGGCCACACTCCTACAACAGTTGACTGCAAATCTATCCAATAGTAAATTAACTAAGTCCTAGTGCACTAAACCTTCACCCTTCCTTTAACATCAATTTAACCATAATACCAAACATCTTATACAACTACAATTCAACCATATCAACACCCAAAGTCATTGAACATCCTCATAATACAAATTTATTCTTAAACAAATAAAATTCTTGGGTGTTATAGATACGGTCAAAGAACTGTTGAGATCAAAGATGGAGAAAGATGCAGAAGGAGGAGAATTAAGTATTTCGTGCAAGACACATGCTCATTTTAAATAGGGATGTAGAAGGAAGAAGGACTATTAGATTGAATTAGAGGATGAAACATGGATCATTGGAAAGATGCATCTGCGAAAAGGAAAGATGCTGCATAGAAAAGGTTAAGTAAAAAAAGTAAACGTTGTCATTTGGAGTTAATGAACGTCTAAGGTGAACAATGTTGTTACGAAAAGGAATGCATCAATGGATGAAAAGAAGTCCATTGTCTAGAAGGATGACATCGTATTGGGATAAGTTGAGTATCTGCACAAGGAATTGCATCCCTGGCAGATACGTGATGAAGGGATACACTATCATTTAGATGATGTATCCATAGGAAAAATGAGTGTCTGTGGATGGAAATATATCTGTGGTGAATAAGGTTGAAGATGAACGTCGTCGTTTTGTGTAGAGAATCAGCGGTGAACAATGGAGTTGCGGAGGTGTATGCTTATACGAAAAGGGAGATATCCATAGAAGATAAATGATGGAGTGAAACGTTGTCATTTGAAAGGAAGAAATGTACGGAGAATAAAGTATCTACAGAAGCGTTGGCTTCTGCGGAAGGATATGTGACTATGGTAACGTGATGATCCAAATGTAAGTATAAGCTAGTGTGGTAGATTACCATTGGTCAAAATAGATGAAATAAATGTCCACAGTTGTAGCTTACATGTCCGCTATTAGTAAGGACAGATTTAAATGAGTTTAACGATTTATAAATATGAAGAGTTGGATTTAGACTCTAGTTGCCATAGAGCCACAAAGTTGAAAAGATTTTTCTCTTAAGTTCTCGGGTGAATTCTCTCTCAAGACACTTTGAAGGCATTGTTTGTCTTTTTGTTAGACTTAATTTTATTTTGATGATGACTAAATGATTTAATTTGATAAAAATAATAAGTTGGTTAATTGTGTTTTTATTGATAATGTGTTTAATATTTTATCCATTATATTTATAGTCATATTTATAGGAAATACCCTAAAAAAGAGTATTATTAATGTGCTAACAAGTTTACTTGAGTCCATGTGTTGTTGCGTATCTTTTATGGACTCAATATGGTTTAGGGTTAAAATTGGAGTGAGCTTCTGGATGATTGCGGACGAAGGAAGCGACTAAAACTGATATCTGGCATTTTTGGACGCATGCAGACATGCAAGGATGAAGGCCAATGTCTGAAATCTTTTTGGGACGAGCTAAGACGAGGGGATTGCTTCCTAATCTGCTCTCTGGACATTTAGGACGATACCAGACGAAGGCGGATGTGAGCGGACGGCAAAGTTTTGAATTTGTACAAATCTGGTGACAATTCGGACACACGCGGACGACGGCGAATGATAGCGATCACAAAAGTTTTGAATCTATAATATTCTGGCCAACTTTTTGGATGATAACAGATGTGGACTCTGAGTCTGAAAAGTCTAGATTTTGCCAATGAATAGATTTCTAACAGATGGATTTAAATGGTAATTTTCTTTAACGGTTGACCGAATACTTTTAGGATGTCCAAAAAGTCCACTACCTTTATATAGAAGATCACTCCAAGCTCTTAAAAAAAGGGAGAATCGTGGCGAAGGCCTAACAAATTTTATACGCCATTCTAACCCACTTTGAGCTGTTATTGTAAATCCAATTCTCCTTATTCTGAACTTGCGAATTATATTGGGAGAATTCAGATTAGAGTTTTAGAGCTTTAAATTTTGTATTCTATATTTGTGCTAAATTGTATAGGGTGATTCCCTAAGAATTCATCACATTAGGGTGATGCCTCGAAACAATCAACGACTCGATTGAACGCCCAAAAGTTCAATCAACGGGTGACTCCCCACAATTGTCAAATTTAGGGTGACTCCCCATAATAGTCAAATTTAGGTTAACGACCCACAATAGTCAAAGGGTGACGCCCTTAGAATTAGTCTTTGTAAACAGTTTAATTGACATCCATAAGTCAATTAGTTAGTGGATCTCCAAGTGAAACTTAGAGCGTGGACGTAGGTAAGTTTGCCGAACTGCGTAAACAATATTGTGTGCGCTCTCTCTATCCCTTACTCTTTACTTTACGCATTTATTGTGATTGCTTATTTAATTATATTCGATAAATCACTTCAGGATTTAGAAAATTTATATATTGCACAAAAAAGTTAGAAACGCTATATTCACCCCCCTCTATAGGCGTATATCGATCCTACAATTAGTATCAAAGCGGAGTATTTAAATTGTTTGTGTGATATTACTATTATTGTGCATATTGTATATCCTTGATTATTTGGAGTGAATTTCTTTTTGAAATCTATTGTGCATAACTGTGTTTAAATTTTGAGATTGTATAAAGTATTATGGATTTCAATATGTTTTTTGAAGGTCAATGCACATCTACACCTCCACTATTTGATGGTAGTAATTATTTATATTAGAAGTGTTGAATGAAAATATTTGTGCAATCTATAGATTATGCTTTATGGAAAATCATTGAAAATGGATTACATCTTCCTAGACTATCTTGTGAATTCAATGATTTAGATAAAAGGAATTGGAACTTAAATGCTAAAGCTATGAATATTTTATATAGTGCTTTAAGTAAAAATAAATTTGATAAAGTACAATCATGTGTTAGTGCTTATGATATATGGAAATCTTTTGAGCTAACACATGTAGGCACAATTCAATTGGATGGAGGAAAAGAAAGCTCATCCTCCGAAAAAGGAGAGAAAGTGGTCATCTCATGCTTTATGACCAAGGGAGAAATTGAGGTAACAAACTATTATAGCAATTCTAATTCAGATAATGATGCATTTAATAAAGTGCTAGAAAATTTTAATGAGTTAAAAGATAAATATAAATTGTTAAAAAATGAGAAAAATAATTTGATAAAAAAACATACTATTTTGAATAAATCTTTTGATGATCAAATTGTAGAATTAAAGAGCATGGTTGAGGATTCTAGTGCTACCATTAAATCTCTTGAGCATGAAAGTAGTGATTTGAAACTATCGAATGATGGATTGAATATCTTTATCAAATCACATGAAGATGAAATTATCTCATTGAATGTTAATTCTAAATATATTTTTGATGCTAATGCTAAAATTAAATCTCTTGAGATTGATGTTTGTGAATTGAAAGCTAAGAATGATGATTGAAACTCTATAGTGCTTAAATTCACAAATGGGAGCAAAAATTTAAATATGCACTTAAGCAAGCAAATGATTACATTTGAAAAAACTGAAATTGGCTATGAACCCTTTGCAAAGAAAAAGAATTACAATAATTTATTTGTTAGTTCTTCTACTTGTAATTCTTACCATTGTGTTGGACATAAATCTTTTTGTTGTCCATTAAAATTGAATGCAAGTGTAAAATCAAATGTTGATTCTAAATTTGTTTATTCTTTGAAGTTAAATTCTAACTTTAAATCAAACTTAAATGTTAAACTCGTGTGGGTTCCTAAAGGAACTAAACCTCTAACCAATGGACCCAAAATAGTTTGGGTACCAAAGAATGCAAAATGAGTTTTATTTGTAAGTTGGAGGTTCTCCCAATGAGCTTAAAAAGGAGAATGGATACTTGAATATCCAACACAAAAAAGAGAAGCTTCAAAGATACCTCCAATGCGGTAAATGGAAATAAACATCTTGGAGGTACACAATTTCTTTGTTATAATTAAATTTATTTGTTGAATTTGATTTGAATTAATATTTTGATTGGTTGAAACTCTTTTTGGAATCATTATTATTGACATTATCTTTGGATTAAATCAATAGGCATCATAGGTTGTAAATTTGATTATCTCTTCAATGGGTATCTAGGAATTGAATTGACTATTATCTCTTTAATTGTTTTGCCTTTTTGAAATTTTTTTTGGGATATCTCCTTTGAATTGTAATTGAAAGGAGAGAAAATAGAATTGTAGAGAATTGATTTAGACCATTGATTTGTTTTATAAAATTGTTTAAGTTTGTATTTTGTTTAATTGCTTCCGCTTAGGCTTAAACTTTGATAATTCTCCTTTGGATTGATTTTGTCTCTTGATAAAAAGGGAGAGATATTTGTATAGATATAATTGTTTCAAATTTTGGATATTTCCCCATAGATTGAATATTGTTACTTGATTTAGGGGGAGAAAAATACAATTGTTTTAATTTTGATAATTTGAACCATTTTCCCAAACGATTTGATTTATTGATTTAAAGGGAGAAAAAGTTTTGTAGTTGATTCTCTAATTGATATTAATATTTCTCTTTGGTTTGAAATCTCTCAATTGATATCAATAATTGTTTTTGTTTTAAACTTCTACAATTGGTATCTTATCTTGAATCTCAATCTCCAATGTTTTTGATTATGTGAAATGATTTAAGGAGAGAGAAATGATTTTAACTTGCATATCTTTGAAAGATAGATTATATCAATTAGTAGTTTTGAGATTGGTTTTTAATACCACAATTGGTCAAATTTCTACAAATTGGTATCATTGGACTTATTTTTTTTTTTTCAATTGGTATCATTTATGAAACTATTTTTGTTTTGGTATCGATGAAATTATTTTTCTCTACAATTGGCTTCTCCTTTTAAAGATTTTATTTTGGTATTATTTAAATCCCCAACTATTTGATTTTGTGCATAATGATAGGGGGAGAAAATTTAGTTGTGTTTTAAAGCTTGAATCCATCCATGGAATTTTGACAATTGGTAGATATTTTGTTTTAAATTTGGATGATTCATAACTTTTGGGTGTTTCCCTCATATTCGCTTGGTGATAATTTGAAAGGGGGAGAGACATTTTTTAAAGATGTCTTATTACTACTCTAAGGGAGAGAGCAAATGTTTTTTTTATTAGATTATATCCTCAATCGATTGCTTTTTGTGATTAACATATGGGGAGAGATAAGTAAATTGACTTTAATGAAAAAATTTGGTATCTCTCATAGATTTTTGAATTGGATTTCCTTTGAATGTACAATTGGTATCATTTTTTTTTAGAATAATTGGTTTGATCTTTTTGAATTTACAATTGGTACTATTCTTGGCAAAATTGATTTGAACTTCAACTTAGAATATACAATTGATATTAATCTTTGAAAAACTTGTTTTGCTTCAAATTGTGAATTATCAATCGGTATCCTTTGTTAATTTTTTAATTCTTAAATTGGTATCACTTGTTAGAAATTGAAAATTGTTTACAATTCTTGGTCCTACATTGCTATCTATTTCTTGGATTTTAATGTTAATTCCCTCAAATGAATTTGTATGTTTAATGAAAAAGAGGGAGATTATCTTTTATAGAATTTATCTTGATTGTGGTGTACTTCATTTGGTATCTTATTTGAGACCACTCATTGAATTTAAATGCTTGACTTCCTCCATTGTTTGCTTCTTGGATAGACTCTTGAACTAAGGGTGAGATTTTTTTAAGAAGAATATTTTTGGATGATTTTAATTTTGATGAAGTTGTTTAGGACTCCCCTTCCCTAGGAATTTCTTTTTGATTATGACAAAAAGGGGAAGAGAAATATATAAGTTGATTATGGGGGAGTGACAATGTGTATAGAATAATAATTGGTATAACATGTATGCATGTAGTTAAAAGTTAGATATATTCCATAACTTAAAGGGGAGAGATCAAATATGCAATACTAAATGCACATACTTAGTTTTTAGGATAACCAACTTATAGGATTTTTTCATCAACAAAAAGGGGGAGATTGTTAGCCTTTTCGTTAGGCTTAGTTTTATTTTGATGATGACTAAATGATTTAATTTGATGAAAATAATAAGTTGGTTAATTGTGTTTTTATTGATAATGTGTTTAATGTTTTATCCATTATATTTATACTGGTATTTATAGGAAATACCCTAAAAAAGGGTATTATTATTGTGCTAATAAGTTTACTTGAGTCCATGTAATGTTGCATATCCTTTAGGGACTTAGTATAGTTCAACATTAATATTGGAGTGAGCTTTTGGATGACTGCGGACGAAGGAAGCCAGCGAAAACTGATATCTGGCGTTTTCAGACGCATGTGGACATGTGAGGACAAAGGCCAACTTCTGAAATCTATTTGGGACGAGGGGATTGCATCCTAATCTGCTCTCTAAACATTTCGGACGAGGGTGGAGGTGAGCTGTCACGACCCGAAGACGGGCCTGACAGAACTGCTGGGTCCAGTGACCCGATCCTCTTGGAGAACCTGATCACCCAGCCCAAGGCGTGAGTCTTAGCGAAAGACTTATAAATATTTAATTCGGCCCAAGATGATATGGGCCTAGGTCCGAGTAGGGATCACGAGAAAATAACGGTACATAAATTAAAATGAAATCCAAGTACTGTGCAACAAATTCAAAACAAACTGTGTTTAAGGTTTACAGACCAAATGTAAATATCCTCACCAAGTAATGATAAATCGCTCAAATGTAAATAACAGAACACTTCAGCTCCTAATCCTCAGCTGCTCTTGCCTTTAACTGAAGTTTTGGGGGAGGAGTCGTTCGGGATGAGTGACTAACTCAGTAAAGTATAGCTATACTAAGTGCACCTAATGCAAAACTAGTTTTTCTATATTTTTGAAATCAGGGTTGTGTTTCTCATTTTACCGTACATAGATTTTAATTTGAAATCTCTTATCATATTATAAATCTGGCCCAAGGCCATCAATGTGGCTTTTATCGAAAAAAAACTCCCTATATACATAAACAGCTATACCTCGTAAAATAGGCCATCATCGTGTTCCAATCTGAAAACGTCATCAGTGAAAATGGGTGGTCACTTAAGGACTCACCCGCCACTCAACAGAGAAAAGGTGGTCACCCATCGGCGATAACACCTTATGAGGCAGGAGAAAGTATAAATGACGGTGGTCCGTAGATCCAACGCGTCGTACGATCAAATATAACGGATACAATTGCTCGCTATATGTGGACTTATTAACAGCTAAGATACCTAGAGGCTCCAAATGAACGACGGTTGCCGATGAGTAAACTCGGCCATCCACCCGTCAAATAGAATTGGTACTTAGGTTAACTAAGTCTTAGCGATTGACAACCGTCTGATCCATGGGACAAAACCCTGGCAAGGTTTAGGGGTTTTCGACCCTAGGAGACTTTATCACCCTCCCATACTGTTTACGACTTTCAGGGCTTTCGACCTGAGGACACATCACCAATGCCCCGATCAACCTTCATGCAGTAGAAGGTTTCAAAGGGGATAGCGGGTCCATCCCTCAACATATGCACAATAAATTTCAAACCATGTACGGAATTAAACTTGAGAAAACATACTACTAATAAAAACTGACGTGCTGTCGAACAGTCCCTGTCATTTTTCAAGTGTGGTATTCCACAAAATAATTATTTTGAAAACGGGATATGGTGCAATATAACACAAGAGGTATAGAAATCCCTACCTCGATGACGGTCTGCCTTACCAACCGGAGCAACCAATTGCGCAAGAATCGTATTACTAGCTGAAATCATCCAAGCCTGGCAAATAACCAACGCGAAAACTCATAAATTAATCCCAAAAAAAATAAGCGGAGGGTCCTATACCAGAATAGGAGCCCAACCAACCCTATTTAAGAATTCCAATAAAATTTCTAACTTTCATTTAACAACATTCTTTAAACTCAAAATCCAACTTTGAACACCTCGATAGTTTTCTAAAATCCAAAATCTCATTCTACTTAACATTGATAAATCCCACTTCAACCAACACATCTTGAGACTAAGATTTTCAAGTTCCATAACAAAACAGTAGCTTCAATTAACCTTAGCAAACAAGGTCCAAAATCATTTTCAATGACTAATAATCAATCCAACAATAGAAATAACCAACCATAAACCCTCACTAAAAGCTGAAAACCAAAACAAACTCATAATCAACTAAAATACTCAACTCCAATGTTATTATGAGCCGGAGTTCACCCTTATGCAGAACAAATCCAATAAGTTATAAATTTTCCAAGAACATGATCTAAACCCAATGTGCATCATTGTAATTAATAGCAATACTCAAGGGTTATCACCCAAATAAGACTAAACCCATATCAGCCCCATGGATGTACAAAGTCATAACAGACAGAGGCAATCCATCCAACAACTAGAAATCAAAATGGAAATCTCTAGTGAATCTGAAATGAAAATCTGAATATATTTTTATGAATTTACAACCAGCAAAAACAAATAGGGACCAAGCTACAACTTCTCAAATTCCATTCAATATTCTTCCTTCAACAACAACCAAACAACAACCAAACAGATTCGGGCCTTTAGCACTACTAACTGAAATCAAAAGAAAATAGAGATTAACAATCCATTTGAAATATGCTCAGATCCGAAACTACCGTCGCCGGAGATTGTCCGTTCGGAATTCTTTAGATCGACCGCTGTAAACCCACAACACAGATCAACCAACAACCTCAAAAAACCAAACTCAACATCGAAGCAAAAACTCGAATCGAAAAGTCTCACCCACCAAACAAAATCAGAGTCTGTTCGTTGCCGAAAATCGCTTGGGATCGGAAGCTCGCGGCCACCAATGAGGTACGCTCGTTCCTCGTCGGATCGAAGTCATCCGTTCACGATCGACGTCACGTGCATCATGGTTCGCAGCCGGAAGGATCGCTGGAAACCGAGCTCCCTGTCTGGCCGGCGTTGCTAGCTCACGGAGCTCCCGCTTGCTCGCCGTTCGCAGGTCGTTGTCCTCGTCGTCGGGAGTCATCGGTTTTACTGGTCGCCGGGATCTCTCTCTCGCTGACGCTCAATCCGTCTCTTCGGTCTCTCTCTATCAGCAGGAGGCGGAAGATGGTGAAGAGGAAACCTAGTTTTCCTCTTCACCATATTTCTATATGTTTTTAATTTTTAATTTTTTTTATAATTTAAACCTTGAACTTTGTTACTCCAAAGTATTTGGCGGGATTTTTCCCCCATTATTCTCCCTCTTTATTTTTCATCTTCTCATACTCCTGTTTCACTTATTCCAACTCATTTATTTCTTTTATCCAATAATTTTCCTAATTTCTTTTCCATTAAAATAAATAAATGTATATACACAAATTATATACATTACCCTTTCATATAGTCTACTAAAACTTCCAATTTAATCATAACATCGTCTAACGACTTTATAGTTCCAATTTCACTGTCCAACTTTGTTCTTTAATTGAATTCTATGTTCAGAAAATTCTAATTTCACCGACTTTGACCAGTTGACCAAATTTGCACACGTGGCTGCTACATGACAATTCAATCAACTTCTTCAACGCGAAAACTTTACATGTGAAATTTCTTATTTAAAAATTTCACGGCTTTTACATGAGCGGACGACGAAGTTTTGAATCTGTACAAATCTAGTGACAATTTGGAAGCACGTGGACTACGACGGACGATAGCGGTCACAGAAGTTTCGAATCTGTAATATTTTGGACGACTTTTCTGACAATAGTGGATGTGGTCTCTGCGTCCAAAAAGTCTAGATTTTGCCAACAGACATATTTCTAATGGACTGATTTCAACGACTATTTTCTTCAACGGTTGGATTTGGATGACCGAATACTTTTAGGACATCCAAAAAGTCCACTGCCTATATATAGAAGATCACTCCAAGCTCTAAAAAAAATGAAGCATTGTGGCGAAGCCCTGGTAAAGTTTATACGTGTTGTTATGGTAAATCCAATTCTCCTTATTCCAAACTTGCAAATTATATTGGGAGAATTCATATTAGAGTTTTAGAGCTTTAAATTTCATATTTTATATTTGCGCTAAATTGTAAAGGGTGATTCCCTAAGAATTCATCACATTAGGGCGACGCCCCGAAACAATCAACGGATCAATTGAACGCCCAAAAGTTCAAACAACAGGTGACTTCCCGCAATAGTCAAATTTAGGGTGACATCCCGTAACAGTCAAATTTATGTTGACGACCCGCAATATTCAAAAGGTGATGCCCTTAGGATTAGTCTTTGTAAATAATTTAATTGACACCCGTAAGTCAATAAGTTAGTGGATCTCCAAGTGGAACTTGGAGTGCGGACATAGGCAAGTTTGTCGAAGCACGTAAACAGTATTGTGTGCACTCTCTCTATCCCTTACTCTTTAATTTACGTATTTATTGTGATTGCTTATTTAATAGTATTCAATAAATCACTTAGGGATTTAGAGAACTTATATATAGCAAGAAAAAATTAGAAACACTATATTCACCCTCCCTCTATAGGCGTATATCGATCCTACAGGCATATTTTCCGTAGTTAAGGTTTCATGTGTTTGATGGATGATTGTGTTGATAAATGAAACAGTTTCTAAGTCCTTGAAACTGTGTAGTTTATTAAGTTCTTTCCTTTTTATATGGTTCACTTGATTCTCTTTATTTTAAAGAAAATGAACGTGTTGGAGAAGAGTTGGATAGTCAGACTTCATTAAAGACTTCAACTAAGTGATGTTGCTTGTGTTTGACCTTTTGTCTACATCACAAAGATGCTGGGGTTGTTTTGGTGTTACTAGTTATTATGTTGATTGAGAATATGTTTATTGCTTGATGTTTGCTATTTTTGCTAAGATGATGTTTGAAGATTTGCTCACTATTATTAATATGTTCATGCATGTTAGACTGTTATTAGGTGTTACATATATGTTTTATCATCATGAAAAATGTTTTCATTAAGAAAGATAAAAAGAATAAAAGACTGAAAGATGGACTGAATATAATTAAATAGTAGTTGCAAGCGCGGTTTGGAGTTAGCTATCTTGTATGAGATGGACCTAATGGTGTTACTCTCTCCCCTAGACTGAATTACCCACAATTACTCAACTGTTAAGTGAAAGAAAAAGAAAAGAATGTTGACGGAAAAGGACACGACTTTTACAAATTACATCTCATATACATGTTATTTCTATACATCTCTTATAGAGTGTTAGGGTCATAGGTGAACTTTGTGATGTAGATATTGTTGAATAATTTATTGATGATGTACTTGATGAAATAAACGAAATAAAGTTGTGGTTGAAGAGGAGTTCTCATGGGTAAAGCAAAGGCATTGTTGAAGCAAAATTGACATGTGGATGAGAATTTGAAGAAAGTGAATTGAAAAATAACCTTTTTATTTTAGTTATTTACTTTAATATGTTTGGATTTTAAATAAGATTGTTTTTAAGACTTTTGTTGTATCGTTTAAAAACATGATTTTTATGAATTAATATATGATGTATAAAAAAAAACATGAAAAGAGTTTTACGTCACGGGGCGTTGTTGTTCCTTTGCTCAGGCGGAACTCATCGACAAGATGACTTGATGCCAATAAATTTGAGTCCTCTTGCCTTTAACACTTGACGATGGAAGGATTTGAAACAGAATACAACTAGAAATTTTCAATCTAGATGTGATAGAAGAGTAACCTTAACACACATTACAAACCAAATATTCCTAAAAAACTATGTAACAAACTCTGTAGTCTAGAAGTTTGCTTTATGGTGTATAAAAGCAATATACTGATAGTTGTAATAGTAAGTTTTTATAATACAAATTTTCCAGAATATTACCTCTGTCCATATTCTTGTTTTGGTATTAGAGCTTCTTTATGATGGCTTCTTCCAGCACAACCTCATCTTCTCCTGCTTAGTTTATCCCTTCCACCATCCCCTCTCTTCCTGCTTTTAATCAATCCCTCACAATGAAACTTGATTTTTCAAAATACTTAATCTGGAAAAACCAACTTCTCAACATTGGGATTGTCAATGGTCTAGAAGTTTTTCTGGATAGCTCTTATGTCCCTCCTCCTCCATTTATTGATCCCTTAAATCTTCAACCTAATCTAGCATTTACTATATGGCAGCAGTATGATAAACTTCTTCTCAAATGGTTTTATGCCTTTGTCGGACTCCTTACTCAATCAAATTGCCTGCTATTCTACTGCATCTGAGGTATGAAATGCTCTTGCTCAAATATTTTCTTTTACTTCTCTGGCTAGACTCACAAAACTTCACAGTTAACTTCACAACATCTCCAAGGATGGCCTCCCTGCAACCAAGTATATTAAAAAAATTAAGGCTATATGCAATACTCTACAAGTAATAGGCGAATCTGTCTCTCCTAGGGATCATCTACTTTACCTGGTTGGGGGCTTGGGGAGTGAATACAATGCCTTCATCACAGCGATTACTAGCTACTTAGATCCACCTGCCATAGAATATGTGCATCTGTTGGATGGATTATTGAGATTAATAATCTGTTGGTTTGAAAATAATACTAATTGCTTGTTGTAGAGCGCATTAGGCCATTGTTAGTAAATTATTGTTGTGGCCATATGTTGAGGTTTGATTCTGCCCTTTTTGAGATTGAGTTCTGGAATGTATTCTGCTGTTGGATGATATAGCTGTTGTGGGTTTGATTCAGTGACTTATATATATATATATCCTATGATTGTCTGAATGTTAATAAACTAGAAATGGTTTTGATGCTATGGAATGAGTTTGTAGTTCTGTTGTTTGGATGAAAAATAATGAAATGCCAAGAGAAGAGTGTGATTTTAGGGAAGGTTGGAGCTGTTGGATTTCTTCAGGTCTGCCTTGTCCTGATGGTGAGCTTTATTCTCTGAGATTTTAGTCATTTGGATGCTGTTTAGATGTTGTTTTAGATTGTATTGGCTGATGACAATTCAACTTTGGTTGTTGTACTGTGATTACAAATATTGATGTGTTAATAATATTCTCTGTTGGTGTGTGAATGTTGGATGTACGATGTTGCATTAGCTTTGCTGTTGGGTGATTTTGTTGGTTATGATAAGCTGATGGTTATGTCTGGATAATGGAATTTGTTAGATGTTATTGTTACCTCGGATAACATGTATAGTGATTTTGGGTGACTCTATTAGTTTTGAGTGAAGTTTTATTGAGGAAGATGGAGAATGTTGGGGAAGATATTGTGACTTATGCTCTCAATGATATAGTTCTGTGTTTCTCGTATTATCTGTTGGATGAATTATTGAGATCAATAATCTGTTGGTTTGAAAATAATATTAATTGCTTGTTGTAGAGCGTATTAGGTCATTGTTAGTGAATTATTGTTGTGGTCATATGTTGAGAATTGATTCTGCCTTTTTTGAGATTGAGTTCTGGAATGTATTATGCTATTGGATGATATAGCTACTATGGGTTTGATTTAGTGACTTACATATATATCCTGTGATTATCTGAATGTTAATAAACTAGAATTGGTTTTGATGTTGTGGAATGAGTTTGTAGTTCTGCTGTCTGGATGAAAAATAATGAAATGCCTTCTGTTGTACTTGGATGTTCACTCGTTGAATTAAGTATATTAAACCTGTTTACTTACCGCTTTGGTATTACGCTCTATTTGGTTTAGAATTGAGCTATTAATTGGACAAAGACATGATAATAATTGGAAATGAACATTGGGATTTAATTAGTAAGCTAAGTAGTAATTAATGGAACGATTCTAATTAGAGATTTTAGTAAGTAACGAAAATTAGAATAGAAAAAATGTTGAGATTTAGTAAGTAGATTGAATGATTTTATTAATGAATGAATGTTTCTAATTGTAAAGGTACTAAGAAGAAGAAAGATAGCAATTAAGTATGAGCTCTTTAAGCAATCCAAGTAAGTGATATGCAAGTGTCTAGGTCTTCAGACTCTACATCGCAAGAATAGGAGATGCATGTTTTGTTGCTTACTGCTTTCCTAGTATGTCTACAGTTTTTAATAGCATGTTTCATTGCTTACTACTTTCCTAGCATGTCTACAGTTTTTAATAGCATGTTTCATTGTTTACTATTTATAGTATGTTACCGTTATTAATCGCATGTTTCGTTGTTTACTGCTTTACAGCATGTCTACAATTTTATAGCATGTTCTATGAATCGCACGTTGAATGTTTATTTATGCTTTTAGAACTTGCATGCATTCACGAGCATCATGCATCACAATTTTCAAAAGCATGCGAAAATGAGTTTTACACACAATTTTAGAAACAGATAACAAACGAATAATAAGCTATAAAAAGTAAAGAGAAAGAATTAATATATAACGAAAAGTAAAGTGAAGAAAATAAAAAGGCAACAGTATGATGTGAGGCCATTTAAACATTTGTAGCATGGTCGCTAGAGAGCTTTCAGACTATGCCATTGTCACTAGCAAGCTTTCAGATTATGTCATTGCTGCTCGTATTTGTTGCAATGTCCCTGGACTACGCCGGGACAAGAATGACCAATGATTAGCAGGCTTTTGAACTATGTCATCGTTGCTATATCGGAGGTCAACGATGAAAAGAACGGCCAATGGTTTGTAGGCTTTCAGACTATGCCATTGCAGCTATACCGGAGGTCATAACAGAAAGAAAAAAAATGAAAGATAATAATTAAGACATAAAAGACAAAAGATAAGAAGAAAAAGATGAGAACTTAAACTGCATACGATTTTAAAGAGCACAGCATGAGCATGTAGTAGCATGATATGTATTATCACTTATAAGCCTTAGGCTCATAGTTTAAGTCTTGCTAATTTAGGTACAAATATGAGAGAAAATGACAAACAGATTTAGGAGCAGCTGATGAAGGACTTGCACGGGCGAGACTTGTGGTTGGTTAGGCTAACTAATGTAAAGAGTAATGAGTTTTGTAAAATATACAGTAATACTTTATTAATTGTATTATTATGCTTCTGCTACATTTTGAAAGAAAAATAATTTTATCAATCAGTCTTAAGCTACACTTTTTAAAGAAAAAGTAATTTACGCTTCCTCTATGTTTTGAGAAAATATCTTATAACTATAGTTTTCTACTGTTTATAACCATTTTGATAACGAGTCAAAATAAAAGGGTTTTAACAGTTCAGTTAAAAGAAGAGCACTCTGATTATATTTTAAAAGAGTTTTAATGAAGATTCAGTTGATTTACAAAAGTTTTAAATTTCACGCATTTTTTAAAGAAAATAAATAGTCGGGTTGTTACACAGTTTGCTATTAAGCTATGACTACCTTCTTGACAAGCAAAACATAGTTGGTTCCATACCTTCTCTAGAAGTCAACCTGTCTTCCTTTCAAAATCTCCTAGCATCCCACCTCCTAATCCTCATCCTTGATTTAAACCTTCTTCATCAAATACCTACTATAGTGGCATTCTTGGGAAACCTCAACCTGCCCTAAATACTTGGTGACTTGGCAGACCCTCCAATAGCCCCAAATGCCAAAATTGCAGGAGCTTGGTCACACGACTGCTTACTGTTATTATCAGCTGAATACCTCATTCTGACCTTCCCCTCGGTCGTTTCATGTTGCCTTAGCTCCACCGTCTCAAACTGTAACATCCCGTAATCTTTTCAGTATAAAATTTTTCTTTTCTTTAAATCATTTGCATAATTGAAAACCAGAGTTACAAACATACAGCGGAAGTCTTAATCATATAAAACATACAGAGGAAGTCTTTTACAATTTAATACCACAAACTCATTATTTAAATAAACGCTTGAATAAACACATCAACTTAAAACATTTATTTGAAGTCATAAAATATTTAAAAACCTTTAAAAACATTTATTTCAATTTGAGAGCCATAACCACAGGTCGTCAACAGCACAAACGCTCACACAACAATACTCCATTAACTACATCCTTTAACAACTTTATCCATTTATCTACTACTTACCTACATCAATGGGACCTAACTATGAGCCTAACGCTCAGTATGTGATATAAATGTAAAACATGAAATTCACATACAATTTCTATAACATCGTATACTATTTCCTGTTTTGTTTCTCTTTACTGTTCATGCCTTTTATCATTATTTCATTTGCTTATATGACGGGCATATCAAACCAGACCATACAAACATCTGTTTACTATTTCTGTCTTTTACTGTTTATATGCCAGGCATATCAAATCGGACCATACAAACATCTATGCTAGGCATAACAAACCAGACCACAAATGCTTTACTTATCTTTAGTTTTTGTGCCAGGCGTATCTAACCGGTCCACAAAAACAGCTATTTACGAATCTTACTGTTCCATGCTGTTGTCTCATATTGTTTCAGTCTTTTACTATTTATGTGTGGGGCGTATTGAACCGGACCACACAAACATCTGTGCCAGGCGTATCGAACCGGACCACAATTATTCTTATCTTTGGTTCCTGTGCCGGACGTAACTAACTGGTCCACAAAAATGACTAATTACGTTCATTTCCTTTTCGTATACTTTGATTTCTGTGTCAGACGTAACTAACCGAACTACAACTATTTACGTATATTTCATTTTTGTGTACTTTAAGATTTCAAGTCTTAAAGTTGTCGTGCACATACAATTCTATTTAACGTGTTCCTTGATTGTATCTTTAAAACATGATCCGTCCTAACTAAGGAACTAACTTAAATCTATAAACATACAATTCATAACAATCAAAAACACAAATAGTAAATACCCCCTAATTCCCGTGATATAGTCCATTTCGGACAAAACACATGCAGTACCACATAGCTACAGTTCTTATCTTTCACGAGTTATCACTTAAAGTTGTCCTTTTTCCAAAAACTATCCAGACCATATACATATTTACTTATTGGATCTCTAAAACAATTTTCATCGGATTACATATCTTCAATGCCTCAAGGAATATCATCCTAACACTCAACAATAACCAAGACAATCATAGGACATGCTTATTCCATCCCAATATTACCAAAACTATTATTATTTTACAACTCACCTCAACAACTAATACCACATGAAAATAACCAACTTCATGAATAACACCGTAATATATCAATTCTAACTATTAAACATGCTTAGTGACTTAATTCATTTCCAACTAATAGCAAACTCTAATCCATAATATATCCATTATTACTTAAACTTCAACCACAATAATCACTATCCCAATTTCAACATTCCTTTATCTAATAATAATCAACAGAGAGAGTATACATGAATAAATCTCCAACAAAATGTAAGTGAAGATTGCTTACCACGAATCAGAAATACCCAAGGGAACTCCACAACTTTCTTCTCCTACAGAACTCTTTTCTTTTTCCTTTACTGAATCTCACAAAAATCACATAATCTCCTCCTTCAAACACACGTTCTCCTTGTTCATAAACCTTTAGAATTTCCTTCTCAGCATTCAACAAATCCAGAACACTCTCACTATCTCTCTCTCTGAACCAACTCCTTTTCTCTTAAACCAAACTTCAGAAGCTTATGGTTCTCATGAAAATTCAGTAGAGTAACATTATCTTTTTCTCTCTCTCAACTCTCGTCTCCCTCGTCTTCTATTTATAGACATCTCCAATAACTCCTTTATCAATGATTGAGTGAAGATAGAAAGCCAAAGGTTGTAGTCCATCAATGTCTGTTAACGCGTATAACGTCTATCCTTTCAACTTCAGGCATTCCAGACGATGTTCCTTTCGTCTTCCCTTCAGTTAAAACTCTCCAGATTACTCATAAATGTTGGTTGTCATTTGTATTCTCCAGTAACTGATCGACCACCCTTCACTTGATCGGTTATGACATTTCATTGTTTTTGAATGACGGACGATCACGGCGGATGATCTCCCCATACCAAACAACCACCATGAATAGCTGTAATGTCTGCCTTTAAAAAATACCCATCATCACACAGGTCGATCGACGCTTGATCGCACCTTGCCGATCGACCGCCCCAATCGGCCGCAGCTTCCAAGCAGTTTCCATATGATGAAATCTCGAGACTATTCCTTTAGCGTGATACCTATCAATGTATATACCATATATATGATTACCCTTAATCAACCATAATTCACTCTTTCCAAATTATCCAAACCTTCAACATATATCATATATTTCACCATTCCCTCTTCACATGTCCTTCATTAAATCCAATATGTACTAAAATATTATAAATTCTATATCTTAAATCTTATAATATCCAATTGCGTCCAAATACTTTTCCCCTTACTACCTCCACTGAGTATCAAAACATTTGTTATTGTCCAATATAACTTCAAGTATCACCAGATAATTCTCCAATACCTCAATCCTTCCCTTAATCTAACTACAAATATAGCGGGGTATCATAATTCACTTATTCCAACTACGTTTCTCATGACCGATATCTTTACTTGTCCAACTCAGCTCCTAATATTCCCAAAGTTATCATTTAAGCTATGCTTTCAACTCAACGAAGATTCAGGATATTACACAAACTAATTTTATTCCTTTCGAAGCTTCTAGTGTTGCATCTATGTCGTCCACGTGGCTAATGGATAGTAGTGCCACACACCACTTTAATCCAAATACTTCAGACCTTCAGTCCTCCAGTTCCTTCACTGATCCTAACTAAGTTTCCACAGCTAATGGTATGCCTCTTCATATTTCTACCATTTGTAAAACTTCTCTTCCATTGCAATCAAAATCTCTAAATCTAAACAACGTCTTTCGTACTCCCTCCATTACAAATACACTGATCATTGTACGTCGTTTATGTTTTGATAACAATGTATTTGTTGAGTTTCACCCCTATTATTTTCTTGTCAAGGATCACTGTTTAAAGATGATTCTTCTTCATGGTGAAGTTCATCATGGCCTTTTCTTGGTTCCTGCATCTTTGTCTTCATCTCTTATGGTGCTGCTCACTTTATCTTCGTCTTCGGCTTCCTCAGTCACTCCCTGGCACTCAAGAGTGGGACACCCTCATCTAGAGTGTCTCAAGAAAATGTTGCCATTATGTTCTGTTTCTTCTATTTCTAATATTACAAATTTTCAATGTACTGCTTGTGATATTAGTAAATCACACCGTCTTTCTTTTACGAACTCTTTGTCTTGTGCCTCTTCTCCATTTGAGCTATACACTCTGATCTCTGGGATGCTTCTCGAAAGATATCAATTACTGGTGCACATTATTTTTTGCTATTCATTGACAATTATAATATGTTTAATTGGTTTATCTTCTTAAAACGAAGATGAGGTTCATTCAATTTTCATTCAATTCTATAACATGATTCTTAATTAGTTTCAAATCTTCATCAAAGCACTACAATCTGACTAGGGTTGTGACTATAAAGCACTCAACCCATTTCTCATCTCTAAAGGCATTACTCATCGTATTTTCTTTCCTTAGACTCCTGCACAGAATGGTAGAGTTAAACACAAAAATAGACACATCATTGAAATTGTTCTCTCATTACTTCATCACTCTAGTTTTCCTCTTTGTTTTTGGAACTATGTTTTGCAACAATGACTTTTCTTATAAACAGACTTCCCATGCCTGTTCTTCATAATGTTTCCCCCTTCTACTGTTTATTTAAATGTCAACCTGATTACTTATCTCTTCATGTCTTTGGTTGCCTCTGTTTTCCATGTTTGTGTCCTTACCGATCACATAAGCTTCTTCCTCGTTCCTCCACCTGTGTTTTCCTTGGCTACAATAACTCTCACAAAGGCTATCTTTGTCTTCATGTCTCCACCTTCCGTGTCTACATCAGCCGACATGTAGGTTTCTATTTTCCAACAGTTCCGTGCCTACATCGCAATCTCCTTCCTTTTCTCCTGTTTCATTTTCCACTCCTTCTCATCTATCAATCCCCACTTCACCCATTTCATTACCTCCCTACCCTTTTTTACCATACTTCATCTCTATTTGCTATCACACTATAGAGCTTCTTGTTTCTACCACTTTACCCCCAATGTCTTGTTCTCTTCCAATCTTTAATAGCCATCCTATGACTACAATATCCAAGTTTGGAATTTTCAAATCAAAAGCTTTAATTGCAGCTGCTAATGACCTTTTTGAACTATAGACATAACTCCAAGCCTCTAAATATAGTCCACTGGTTGCGGCTATGCCGTAAGAATCAATGCTTTACTCCCTAATAAGACTTGATCTCTCGTTCCATGTCCTATAGAGCAAAAGGTCATTAGCTGCAAGTGGATCTTTAAGTGTAAGTCTAATTCTGATGGTTCTTTGAACATATTCAAGGCTCGCTTAGTGGCAAAGGGGTATGATTAGACTGAAGGGCTTGACTACATTGCAACATTTAGTCTAGTTGTGAAGCCACAAACCATTTGTGCAACATTGTCTTTTGCTCTATCTTTTGGGTGAGATATCAGACAATTGATGTATCCAATGCGTTTCTACATGGTGATTTAGTGGACACTGTCTATATGCAACAACTGCAGGGCTACGATGACTCCTCTCATCCTGACTTTATTTACAAACTTCGTAAGTCTTTGTATGGCCTCAAACAAGCTCCTAGAGTTTGGTATGAGAAATTGTAGTCTGTTCTTTTACCATGGGGCTTCAAAGTCTCTCAAGCATATACGTCAATGCTCTTATATTGTTCAAGTTCTTCAATTATTATCATGCTGGTTTATGTAGATGATATTTTGTTGGCTGGCAATTCTTCATTTCTTCTTGACAGTTTACTTCCATTCTTACACACCAAATTTGCGATCAACAACCTTAGCTCTCTTTACTACTTTATGAGTGTTCAGATTACTCGTTCATCTGATGGTTTTCAACTTAGTCAATTTCAGTATATACCATATCTTCTCTCTCGTGCTCGAATGTTTGAATGCAAACCGGTTCCAACACCAATGGTCTCTGGCACTCTTTTGTCAAAAAATTCAGGCACTTCTTTTCAAATAGCACTGTCTTCAGACAACTTGTTGTTGCCCTGCAGTACTGTACACTGACTAGAACAGATATTGTGTTTGACATCAACATAAAATATCAATTCATGCATTCTTTGACAGACTCATTGGACATATCTAAAAAGAATTCTTCAATATCTTCAGGGTAGGCAACTATGTTCTCTCTCATTTCAAAACTCTCCTTCCTTGGAAATGCGATGCTTCATAGATTCTGATTGGGCAGCGTGTCCTGATGATCGCTGAAGCACAAATGCTTATTCTATATTTTTGGGGTCGAAATCTGGTTTCATGGTCTTCAACAAAAAAAACTTGGTGTCTAGATCCAGCATTGAAGAAGAGTATAGAAGCATAGCAAATGGAGCCTATTAAGTTATTTGGCTACAATCTTTACTTCGTGACATGGGGTTCTCTCTCTCCTCTTGTCTGATTATCTACTGTGATAATGTAAGTGCGAAGTATGGCTTCCAATCTAGTCCTCCACTTGAAATCCAAACTTGTGGAGATTGATTTCCACTTCGTCCAGGATAAAATTACCAAGTACGAACTTAAGGTTGAATTTACACCATCTTCTACACAACTTGTGGATAGACTCACTAAGCCGTTTCCCATTTAGAAGTTTCAGCTTTCTCGGGACAATCTCTGTGTCCTTTAGCCCTAACATTGTGGGGGAGGACAAAAGTGTAACCTTAGCACACAGTACATATCAACTATTCCTAACAAAACTCTATAGTCTAGAAGTTTCCTCTGCGGTGTATAAGGGCAATATATTGATAATTGTAATAGTAAGTTTTTATAATATAAATTCTCTATAGGTAATTTTGTCCATATTCTTGTTTAGACGAAGAGTAGGTTGCTCAGTGCAATTTTGTTCTAACTCCATTCGATTTGGATGAAAAGTTGGCCAAGTAGAAAAATAGACAGCTGTCTCCTCCTAGCTCACTTCCCAGCAAGCCATGACTGTGTTCCTCTAGCAACGAACCTTGATTGGTTTCTTCCTGGGTCAATTGAATGAATTTGTCCACTATCTAATATTGATGTCTTCTTTACCTTGGTTTTCCAAGCATCTCCATAAAAAATGGAGAGCTCTCTTGATAGTGGAAGGAACTCCCTATGACCTCCACTCCTCTTGGCCTAATAGTTTTGACGATTTCTCCTCATGCCTCTCAAAATTTGAGTTAATCACCCTTCCCATGTCCTTTGAGCTTTGGTAAAAACTTTGGAGTTTATAGCTGGTTGGGGAAGCTGAGAACAACTCTTCCTCACCCTTGAATAGCGGAGCATTATTTCCCCTTTCCTTGTTGCCGGATGAAGGTTTGACACATAATCCTTTCTATTGTTGTTGGTACTCCACATTTAGGAACCTCAACTCTGCCAGAATTTCTGGCTTCTGGCAAGAGTTGGAGCTTTTCTTCGACTCTAGGCAACATATTTGTTCATCACAACAACGTTCATATCTCATGTAAGCTTCGCCATCCTTTCCAGTTGAGAATGAACATTGTTCACCGTTGATGAGAATAAAACAACTTCATTCAAATAAAACAAACAACTAAATAACACAAGAACGGAAAATAAGAACACCATTGGTTCGACGTAGTAAACATCACGGCCTAGGAAAATAGATTATTCTAGAGAGTAATTTCTTTTGACAATATTCATAATCTTAATTCCCTCACATTCTCTCTATTTATAATAAATTAATTTTAATAGAGAAATTAACAATTCAACCACTGTACTATGTGATCAATGACAAGTTAACCACTAACATATTTTTGCTAACAACTTAACAACTCAACTATGGGAAATCGCCGCTGCAAACATCGGTGTTAATTTTCTAAGAATTCACAGTGAAAAAGAACAAATACATGCTGAAACAACTGAAAGAACTCATGACTTTAGAATAAAATTTTAGTGAAAAAGAGTTTATATCTATGGAGAATGGATTTAGAAGATTTCGGATTATGTAAAATAATGGATTTAGAAGATTTTGTAAAAGAATGTTAAGGTTTTAGATTTTGGATGATTTAGAATTTTTTTACTGTCCACGGGAGAATCACAGTTTGTCTGTGTTGTTTGTGTTTTTCTATGATGAAGACAATTAATTTTTTTTTTTTGCAGACTTTCCACTATGAACAGACAACTTTTCTCTGCAGAACGTTGTCTTTCTGCAAAGTAAAGACAATGTTTCTCTACGGAAAACGACATTCCTCTGCCGAATATCGACTTTCTTAAGTTCTATTTCAAGAATTCTCTTTTCGCAGCGGAAAGACAACGTTCCGCTGTGGAAAGGTATCGTTTCATAGAGGAAAGACAACGTTTTGCAGAGGAACGACAACGCAATTTAACGAAAAACATAACCGCGGTGTTTACTCCGTCAATTTTCCATAGTTCAGTGTTTAAATTGTTAGAAAAAATTGTTTAGTGATTGACTTGTCATTGATTCCAAAGTACAGTGGTTGATTTGTTAATTTCTCATTTTTATATTAATACTTCAATTATCCTCTTATTAAATTTACTGCCGAAGCCCACGGTGCGTGTGTTATGCATTGACAGGTTACTAAATTTGCACCGAAGGAGGCAGTGACCCAAATTAAGGGTGTTCACTGTCTGGTTCCGAAGTGGAACCGCACCGAACCGGTCAGTTCCGGTTTTGGATTTCCAAAACTGGAATTGGTCCCATGGGAGTTCGGTACCAAACCGGTACCTAACCAGAAATTCGGTATTGGTTCCAGTTCGGTACCGAATTTCATTTTTTTAAAATTTTATAATAAAATGTTATAAAAAAAAAAAAAATCCTATGTGGTAATCTTCGGAAGTGGAATTCGTAATCTCAGATTATAATTCTTGTACCCCAAATCTAAAAGTTGTATAATGAAACAAAAATTATAATCTCCTAGCCTTTCTTGGGGAGCATACCTTTGGGCGGATAGAGGTTTGACAGCAACCGACTTAGGCACTTGCGATGGAGCTTCATCAATTGCAATGGGTACATTTTGGACCTGTGAGAAGAAAAGAAGTGACTCTTTAACATGATAAAAAAGTAATAGAATCGATTCCAATAAAGTACCAAGTTCTTGAATTGAAGATTGTATAGCATTTGAATGTATCTTTGCTTTGCCAGTTTCTGCTCCTTGTTCAGTTGCCTCCAGAAACTATAAATGCAACCCATGTTTAACACCTTGTTTGCATAGATCGTCCATGTGTAGCTACAAAACAAAACAAACCAAAACCATCATTTTAATTCTACAGAAGAAGCTATTAGTGAGCCATTTGAATCCTAAAATTGATCAATATATTGTGCAAAATTCATTGCGTAAGCCAGAGATTACCATTCATTGATTCTTTCCAGGCTTGGCAAGGAAATACTGTTCCGGTATGTGGGGTCCGAATCGCACTTCCCAAAGAAATCCACAACATAATCTCAGATTACCAAACAACAATCAAACAGAATCAACAAACCACAATAGGGCGGACAATCCAAATTCTGAAATTCAGATTCTCAAACAACAATTGAACAACATCTAACAATCACATTATCTATCTAAGCATTTCAGACTTAACCTTTTTTCGTAACCATTTCTCATTCACCAACTGTCTAGTCATCTATAACAAAACTAATAACAACTAACAAGCCACAAGGAACAAAGAAAAATCGACAATAGCCAGGAAACTATCAGTTAAAGCATCACAGAGAACTAACATAGGGAACTATCACAGGGAAAAATAGACGGAGTACAGGGAACTATCAATCTATTACAGCCAGGAAACGACAACAGACAACAGTTAAAGCATTGATTGATCGCAGAACCAAACCAACCAACAATGACTATCAAAGACGAATAGAGGATTAGACGAACAGAAATACCGTATCAAGCTCTGTGAACTGTGATGACTGATGATGCCAGGAAGAAGGAAGACGTCAAGACTAAGAGGAACGTAAATACGAACAGAGAAGAACACTTGGAAGAAGAACCGAGAAGAAGAACGCCCGGAAGAAAAACGCCTGGAAGAAGAATCGAGAAGAAGAACGCCTGGAAGAAGAACTCCTAGGGATTGAGAGACGGAGGCTCGGGAGTTGCCGATTCGAGAGGGGAGAGTCCGAGAGATCGGTGTCGGGACTGGGAGGGATTCTGCAAAGTGTTGAGTGAGCCTGTGAGGAGAGTGCCCTAATTTTTAATCTCCTCGGTTCTCTCGGTTCGGTACTGTTCTCCGGTTCTACGAATTGGGAACCAAGAACCGGACCAATAATTTCGGTTATGCTCAAACAGAACCGAAATTCAGTTCGACTCTATGCAAAACAGCACCGAACCGGTAGCGAAACTACCGGGGTTCTTCGGTATCGGTTCGGTTTGCACACTCCTAACCCAAATGTAGTCAGCAGAGATGAACAACTCCTAGGGATTTCCTTATGATAGACCTTCTTCCTTGTCATTATTTCTCCTGTTTTTAATTTATAAATCTTCTTATTTTTACAAGTTCAATCGAGTGTAAATCAATATGACAGCTTTTCATGGTGGAATAAATTATTCACTAACTTAATGCACATAGCATGGGATGAACATTTTGGATGAAGAATCTCCTACAAGAACATCCACCATAATCAGGCTCGTGAAATGAGGGACCCAATAACCCCAGCAATAAGAATCGTGGGATCACCAAGAACTGCAGAGACCACGAACTGCACAGCCATGCCAGCCATTTCACAGCACTTTTGAGCCTTCCCTTTGCTCTTGGCAGGCTGATTTTGAAGGGTATTCTTGAGGCTAGGAATTTTGGTTTCCAATTTCTTACTTTTCCCTCGTCCATGGTAGAGCTCATGCCAACTCTCGACCAGCATTTCCTTCACTTTGGCTACATGCAGATTGTACTTCTTGCACGTTGATCTGTAACTCCAGCTTCTTCCCTTTCGACCGCACCTGTGACATGACGCACTAACTTTTCTGTACAGAAAGAGCTTCACTATGCCATCGTCGAGCATCATTGGGAGCTTGGCGCAGCAAGGGTGGATGTCGAAGCCACAGGATTTGCAGTGGTAGACGAAGCCGGAGACGTCCTTCTCGCAGGCATTGCAGAAGCGAGGGGTGTCGCCTGGCGGGCGGGACATGAACTGGAAGGAACACATGGTGTAAAAAGGGTGGGCGATGGAGGGCGAAGGGACGGCGCAGTGGGTGTGTAGATCGAAGTCGCATGCGCCGCATTTGTAGCGCGACCCTATGCCTACTTCCATGCAGCCGTCGCACTTGAATGGCGACTCTGCGTGTTCGAATTTCAAAGTGTGTTGAGGGTGGCTCCAATGGGAGATTTCGTTGTACCTCATCATCTGGCTTTCTTTGTTTGTTTTGAAATTGGGTTTTGGATTTGATTTGAGAAGAGAAAAAGGTTTCTTTTTAATTGGTTGTTTTGAGGAAGAAAGAGTGGATTGTGAAGGTGGAGAAAGTGTGGACTTAAATGGGCTGCGCTTGGCATATGGATTAAGCAAAAAGGGTGGGAATTATATGCTTTAGGTGGTGGTGATAGTGGTAAGTGTTTGCATGGAATCCTCTTGCCAAGGAGTCATAAAACAAAACACAAGGCATATTTAGAGCATCACTTCTAAGAGGAATAGACAATAATTAAGAGATTAGGAAAAAATTAATGAAATGATCCTGCATTACTAAGAACCTTTAGTTTTAATATAATGAGGCATTCCATAAAGTTAATCGAACTTATTTTCACATTTTTTTGTCACTATTCTTTTAAAACTCTTTGATGGAAATAGTGTATTAATGTCATTTAGAGTGGTTTGGGTCCTTTTAACTTATTTTTCTATTTTTGAAAGTTACACAATCAAAGGGAAGATAGATAAAGGTTTAGAAGTCTTAACTTGCAAAACCACCGACCATTCATCACCATTATCAATGACGGGAAGTATTTTAATTCTTTAAATTCCGCATTTAATTTAACCAAATATCAATGATGGGAAATATTTTAATTCTTTAAATTCCGCATTTAATCTATATGTCTTATGATTCTCTTAGTAATGTAATTCAATTATTGTTTATTATCCTTGCTCCAACAAATCATGCAATCTACAATTCATCAGTATCTAATTCCAAGGAGCCTACACGATTGAGAAAACCCTTCAATAAAAAAAAGTAGACGAAAGTTGTGGATAACTCAGAACAATGTCTTCTGATCAACCTTACAAACAATAAAAAAGATTACAATTTAGTGGCCAAAATATTCTTGTCACGACCCGAAGACGGGCCTAACAGAACCGTCGGGTCAGGCGACCCGATCCTCATAGAGAACCCGATCACCCAGCCCAAGGCGTGAGTTTTCGCGGAAGACTTATAATATTTAATTCGGCCCAAGATAATATGGGTCTAGGTCCGAGTAGGGATCACGAGAAGATAATAGTGCATAAATTAAAATGAAATCCAAGTACTGTGCAACAAATCCAAAACCAACTGTGTTTAAGGTTTACAGACCAAATGTAAATATTCTCACCAAGTAATGATAAACACCACAAATGTAAATAACAGAACACTTCAGCTCCTAATCCTCAGCTGCTCTTGCCTTTACCTGAAGTTTTGGGGGAGGAGTCGTTTGGGGTGAGTGACTAACTCAGTAAAGTATGACTATACTAAATGCACCTCATGCAAAACTGGTTTTGTACATTTTTCGAGAACAAGGTTATGTTTCATTTTACCGTACATGGATTTTTAAAATCACTTTAAAACTCTTTATCATTTTACCAAACCGACCCAAGGGCCGTCGATAAGGCTTTTATTAAAAATCTTGCTGTATACATAGACAGCTATACCTCGTAAAATAGGCCATCATCGTTTTTCAATTTGAAAACGTCGTCAGTGAAAAGGGGTGGTCACTCATGGACTCACCCGGCACACAACATAGAAGAGGTGGTCACCCGTCGATGACAACACCTTATGAGGCAAGAATAATGACGACGATCCGAAGATTCCGTACGTCACCCGAGTTGCCGGCGCACCTGGCTGCACGACACAACTCGTATAATCGTATAATCAAATAAAACGGATACAGTTGCTCGCTATATGTGGACTTAGGATAAACAAGTCTCAGCGATTGACAACCGTCTGATCCGTGGGACAAATCCTGGCAAGGTTTAGGGGCTTGCGACCCAAGGAGGCGTCATCACCCTCCCATACGAGGTTTACGACTTTCAGGAGTTTCAACCTGAGGACACGTCACCAATGCCCTACCTATATTTTTCGCACGTTAAACAATCAACCTTCACGCAGCAGAAGGTATCAAAGGGGATGGCGGATCCATCCCTCAACATGTGCACGATAAATCTCAAACCATGTACGGAATTAAACTTGAGAAAACATACTACTAATAAAAACGGACGTGCTGTCGAACAGTCCCCGTCATTTTCCAAGTGTGGTAGTCCACAAAATAATTATTTTGGAAAACGGGATAGGATGCAATATAACGCAAGAGGTATAGAAATCCCTACCTCGACGACGGTCTGCCTTATCAACTGGAGCAACCAGTTACGCAAAAATCATATCTCTCGCTGAAATCATCCAAGCCTGGCAAATGTATAAAACATGGGGATTCTCATAAATAAATCCAAAAAAAATAAACGAGAGGTCTTATACCGAGGATAAAACCCAACAGACGTGTAAACGACTCATCTAATAATCCCAATAAAATCCCCAACTTTATCCTTTGGTAAATAAATGGATCACCATCCAAACAACACTTAATCCTCAACATATTGTGCAACATTTGAACAGTTAACAATGTTACAGAATATCTCTCAAACTTAAATAGGATCACCCCTATCACATGAATAACTATAATAGAACTCAACCCAATGCATTGTTGCAACAACAACAACAACATCAATATTTATCTCCAACTACAATTGATATCCATTATTCAATATAGCAAACAAACAAAACTAGAATCTTCAAGTTCACAAACGACGAGTCTAACCAACAACAACACCTCTTAAATCCATTATTGAAACTTTAAGCTTAAATAATCACACCCAACAATAAAACAGAGAGCACATATCCTTAGAGCAACTCCTTTGAGTTTATCCATGATCATAAAAAATTAATTTTAGCAAGCCAAGCACAAATCTCTAATCTCAAGAAGTAGCAACGAACTGAGTTGGATATTAATCAACATAATGCCAAGTTTCAAAAACTTTAGTACAATTAAATTCAGATAGTGGCATTTCTCTTTGACATTATCTCATCAAAATAACTAGTGTGCAGAAATCACTCAATCCAACAACGAAACAGATCCAAATTGATTTCCATTACCAAAGTAAGAACTCAACTATACATCCACACTCAACAGACCAAAATAACACTGCACTACTTATCCAAAAACAGAAATCAGACAGTAGCAATCTATACATCCACGGCCCCCACCAAAATTTCCAACAACCAAAATAGAAACAAATTTTAAAACCCATTATTAAGTCAAAGGCTTAATGAAAATCGCTCACCCAATAGAACAGAACAGGATTGCGTTCTGTTTACTTGCCGAAATCGGGACATTGCTCAGATCCGAAGCTGCCCTTGCCGGAGAATGTCCGTCCGAGATCTTTCAATCGACCGCTGTAAACCCACGACATAGATCAACCAACAACCTCTCAAAAACGAACTTAACATCGGATTAAAACTCAGATCGAAAAATCTCACCCACCGAACAGATCGGAGTCTGTTCGTCGTCGGAATCGGAAAACAGCTCAGCCTCGGAGCTGTCATCGCAAATCCGAGATCGCCGCTCGCCGGAATCGGAGGAACACGCTCGGGTTGAGCTGTTCTATCGCCGGCGTCGCTCAAGATCGGAATCTCGCAGCCACCGAGGAGGAGCGCTCGTTCCTCGCCTGATCGGAGTCGTCCATTCACGACCGACATCGTCGCAGCGCCGTCGCTCGGAAGCCGCCTCACCTCGTCGGTCGGACGTCGTTCGTCAGCGTCTCTCCTCGCCGTTCGCCCTCTCTCCCTCCTTCGGTTTCTCTCTCGGCCGACGCAGACAGGGGAGGGAAAATGGGGAAGAAAATCGGGGAAGAGGAACCCTATTCCTCTTCTCCGATTTTTCTTTTAATTTTTAATTTTTTTACAACTTAAACCCTGTACTTTGCTACTCCAAAATATTTGGCGGGATTTTTCCCCCCTTCTCAATCCCTTTAAATCTCTTTTCTCCATTTAACTTTATTTTTGTCTTCATTCTAAATTCTACAATTTAACTCACTTCATTTAATTTAAATCCCACTTATTTGCTTAATGTCACACATACATCTTAATTATGCATACCACATTTTTAATCCTTTCGTCCCCCACTTCAGACGTATCCTGAACGTCGCCAAACAACAATTATCAGCCCAATTTAATTCTCTAAATTTTATTTAGTTCGAAAAATTCTAATTTTACCAACTTTGACCAATTGACCAAATTTGCGTATGTGGCCGCTACACGACAATTCAGTCAACCCCAACGCCATGACCGATTTTCAACGCAAAAAATTTACACGTGGAATTTCTTATTTAAAAATTTCACGGCTTTTACAATTCTCATTCCCTTTTCCTTGATTTGAAATCATGAAGATTGCTTAGAGTCTCACTAGAAGCTTTGAAATCTTGGGTGTACCACATAATCATCTATTCTTAGCTATCTTTCGTTCATGCTTTTCTTAGCTAAATTCTCCTCCATTTTTGACTAACTAGGCTTGATTAAGTAGGCCATCTTACTGGAGAATTACGTCTCAAAATAAAAAAATATCGACACCAATAACTATCATAGAGTAATTTAAGAGTTTCAATCCAATTTGTTTGAGACTTGTCAATAGAGAGAAATGAGTGTTGACGCTGTCCAGACAAGACAAATAGCATTCCTTTATTAAAACAAGATCAGAAAATAGGCAGCAATAGCAGATAAGTCAAGTACTTTTCATTTACCAACCCTCAATATTTATTGTTGATGAACATTTTCTTTGCTAATATAAAGATTGGAAATGCTTTTCGACGTAAAACAATCAATTACCTCTCTATGAACACACTGCCTAACATCGCTGTCATCGACTATTATTCTAATATGTATTCCTGGAATAAGTCCAATAAAGTTCCTCCAATCAGTTTTTTTTTACGTCTGGTAGAGAATTGAAGACCCTAATATTCTGAAGGAACTCCTATTTTTGTGACACCTCATCAAAAAGCAAGTGGTTATGGCCCAAGAGAGAAAAGTGATTTGAAGAGTGAGAATTTTGGAGAGTGAGATTCTCACTAATCAATAACATATCGACATTTTCGACATGTAGAATTACGTCATACTTGGAAGATCTTCGTCGGTCATATAATTCACGGTCGGTTTGTCTTTTATATATATATATATATATATATGTAAAATTTGGAAATTTAACTTGAGAATTCTATTTAGATTCAGATTTCTGTTGAAACAATGTGGGATCAGCGTTATAGGAGGGCCAAGTATTGTAACATCTTCGAAGGTGAGCCAAAATTAAATCGTTCGGCAAAGTTTTTATTCTAATTAATTGTATATCGAAAACTTGGAATTAATGGATAATAGTGAATGATGATGCATGAAATTGATGTATAATTGGTCTGAATCAAGTTTAACGTCAGTTGATGCTGAGAAATCGGAAAAAGATTAGTTTTGGAGAGAAACTAATATGACAGTAAGTTGGCACCAAAGCGTGCAATGCCTTGTGCAATAGTGCCAGGCTTTGGAGCCACGGTGCTAGCTGAATATTGGGCACAACGATGCCCCCATTTTGTGGCCGCGATGTTAGGCTCATTTAGGCCTACTTCAGGGACTTCTCTTGAATATTCCCGCATTAGTTTCTATCTTGATTATAGGATTCAACACTTATTCTAAGAGTTTTAGAAGAGTAATGATGTGAGTATGATTATAGGTACTGAGATATCATGAGTTGGTTTGGATTCCGAGAGTTTTGGATTTCAGCAGTGTTGAGGTAGACACCAGTTGAGCTATGAGTTTTATTTATTATATTCTATCATGCATATTATGGTTTTAGAAAACTTTACTTTGAGTTATATCTCATATATTGATTACATGTTCTGCTTGACAGTATGTCGATTATTATTATATATGTATATTTTTCAGCACATTTATTTTGTGCATACATTTTATTATTATTATTTATATCAGTTACACATACCAAATTTGCTTGATCAAAGGGAGGTCTCATTGTGCACCTTCGTTTGAGCAAGAAAGTATTTGCACGTTACGCTAATATGGTAGGGGACAGGTTAGATGTTGTTTCCCTAGGTGGAATTCCCCAACTTGATCAGAGTTTGTTGTTATACATCACAATCGCTTGAAGATTGTCTTCCTCCTCTTATGTTAATAACACTGATATTTGGGATCCGCAAGTGATTCTTTTTTCACTGATATCATGACAATGATGATATATTTTATTACTTAATACGTATTAGTAGATTATTTTCACGTGACACACTAATGGTTCTTAGAACTAATTTATTTGTAACATTTTTTTTATGTTGCATGCACTCTTACTATTTTCAAAATACTAGATATAGTATTTGAAATTCTTATTTGAGTATAGTTAGCTCATCTCAAATAACTATCCACTTTTCCAAGATGGAGGTGTTGAGCTATCGGAGCACAAGTGATCTAGGTATTATTATTCTAATTTCATTTTCTTTTGAATGACTTTACCTTGATGGGATATGTAGTACTTGTATTTTAGTTTCCTTTTTATTGCACAAACTATTTTATTTTGGACATTTAATATTGGATTATCTTTGATGTTATTTTTGAACTAATGTGTAAGCCTAACGTGTTTGGGCATTGACTTCTCTGACATATTATCTGGTTTATGAGTCTTTCGGTGCCATGCCTAACCAGATTTCCTAAATAGGATGATAGTACTCTAAACGTAAACCACACAAAGGAATGAATGACGATATATATGAGGTGTAGAATCTCTCACGTCCCTGGACTTCACATATACATATATATGTATCAGCATGTATATATCATATGGATATATATATATATTGAAGAATCATTGATATATAATCAATCACCTAATAGACAATACATATCAATTATATAACATCATTTATACAATTTTGTATATAAATAAAGGAATCAAGAGTTAACCAAAACATTTCAAAAATACATTAGAGGCATGTATAATAAAATATATAAATTATCCAAACATCTACCTTACATAAGTTGCCTGAAGACACGACACATTATACAAAGACTTGAGTTTAAAGAACTGTGTGACTCTGGGTTATGTCATGCTTCTTTATTCAATCTTACCCTTGGCCTTGTAATCTTTAGTTGTACCAAAAAAAGGCAAACAATAAGGGAGCTAAAAGCTAAATAAGTAGGGGTTAATACCCTATAGTTAGTTGGTGAAAGGGAATAGGGTTTTTTCACTAACAATCTTGACCAAACATTGATAATCTAACATCCTGGTGCACAATGACTTATGCCTAACAACCTATTATCAAGTTATAGGTACATGTCTGACAACTAACAAACAATGTTCTACTCAATCAATATTGTGACGACCTGGAGGTGGGAATGACAAATACTGATGCGTCATGGATTCTCTCTATTATGAATCAAGCCCAACGATTTTATAACCTTAATTTTAGTATTTCTTTTGTTGGCGTTCGAGGAGAAAATAGTAATATAGAAACCCATTACATCCTTCAAGTACAAAAATATGGCCCAAAATTATTTAAGATAAGGCATAAGTGGAGATTCAAGCACAAGATTAAGAGAATCATGAATCTGTCTCAAAACTGCTTACAATCTGACCTCTGTGGTATATTTGTTACTTTTGGCAACCTTTATTTGTTTATATCAAAAAGCAAGCTTCACAACATTTGTAGCTGCATTATCAAGCTTTCTTGAATGTGCCTTGCATTAAATTTGGAGTTTGTTTGCTATGTCAAACCTTCCTTTAACAAAGAGCTACAACATCACCCAATGGCAAAACTATCCTTCACAATTCTGTGACTTAGGGGACAGCATGCTAAAGATATGTCTCTCCAATCCCTTGATATGTTTCCTTAGCTCTTAGGTATTGAATAATGCTGGCATTTGGAACATTTTGGGATTGGTCTACTATTGTTGAGATATTATGTTGTTTTGGTTACTCGGTTAGTGTATTAGTCGAGTACATTTTTTGTATTTGACGTTTTTAAGGGTATTTTTGTAATCTGGATTTTAGGGCAACTCTTGGGAGGTATTTAAATCCTCCTTAGGGTTGTCTGAAGAGACAATTGAAGTTTAAACAGCAGCTACTATAACGACCCAAATTTTTCGTAAATCATTCAGGCGTAAAAATTTGAAATTTCTTTTTGAAATAAATCAGAGTGCGTAAATCCGAATCGCTACCAACTCTTTCTTAAAACTCGTCGTGAAAACCAACTTATTAAATATGCGGAAGCGTTATAAAATAAATCCTTATAATCATGGCGGAAGCGTAAATAGTAAAATAAAACCATCTGTTTAAAGTCTTGCAGAAGCGTAAGAAATCTTTCAAAAGGAAATGCTAAGCTATTCAAACATTACGTCTATTATATAAATCTTGACCATTAACTTCATTGATTCACAACCGTTTACTTTCCTTTGTCTTTACCTTGCCAGCCTGAATCCCGTGTATGTGAAATCATCCACCCCTGCTTCATCATGTGTTTCTCATCTACTTCTTATCCGTTTACTATCTGTTCGTCGTTGTACCTACACCACAAATAAGGACGTGAGCTTATGCCCAGTAAGGAGATAGGGAAAACAATTTATGCATTCTCTCTTTAGTTCTTCTTGGAATAGGGCCACCCAAACTAACTCTTTCATTACGTTCATTTTCTTTGTTTTTTCTTAACTCATACATCGAGCTGGAGATTGAGGGTTATCCTTTGAGATGACCTAGTTTGTCGACTTCTAACCTCCTATGTGCATACTAGTCTCTTTTCCGTCTTGGTCAGGGTGTATGCTAGCAGCTAGGCTAGATCCGGGCTATTCATCTACCCCAACTCCCTATTCATTCCCTTTTTCCGGCGTATCCCACCTTCTGGGTTATTTCTCTTTCCGGCATATCCCGCCTTTAGAGTTCTTTCTCCTTCCGGCGTATCCCACTTTTGGAGTTCTTTCTCCTTCTGGTGTATCCCGCCTTTGGAGTTCTTCCTCTTTCCGGCGTATCCCGCCTTTAGAGTTTCTTCCCTTCCGGCGTATCCCGCCGTTAGGTTTTCTTCGGTGACGGGTGTTTCCCGCTCATCACGAACATACTTGTTCTTATCATTTTCCTCACTCATGCACGTGGGTACCACCCTGAAGGTTACCCCCTACTTGGTTTCTATTAACATAAAACATAATACATTATAGCGTACATTAACGGAGACTGAAATACACATTGAAGTAAACATACTATAATTGAACTTGCGCAATTGAAAGCATATGAAGGTATAAGGAACAATTATGATATTGAATTACAACAGCGGCTAATAAGACAATAAAGCAACGTACGACAATTATAATTAACTAAACATGCTGATACAACTAAAACTAGAAGATTCCTATCCAGAACCAAGAAGTAATATTTACGAGTCAAGTTTTCATTCATCAACTATTTCACAATCCACATTTAAAGAAAACAATGAAAATATGACATGACATACAACGTTCATGCATCTTAACTCCTTAAACCTATTTCCTTCGTTTGTTTAGTTAACTAAACATTTTTTCTTCATTTCTTTAGTTAACTAAACCCTTTTCCTTCATTGTTTAGTTAACAATTCACATAGGGAAATCAAAGTTCCTTCAGGCTCATCACACATCCTCTTTTTAGTTCATCGTTCTCTACCTTTCCACAACTACTTCATACTTCATACTTCATAAAACTCATTCGTCAACTAATAGCATATACTCTAAATCAAGTTTAACAACAGGAAACTTACATACAACAAATCATGCTCGCATCCCAACTTAATCAACAAGAAACTAACTACTAACATGTTCTTTTGATGGACAACATACAACAAATGAACTATATCAGATTATGACCAAGTATATAATCAAACTACGCATGCTTTTTAACAACCAACTAACAGCGAATCTATAACACCTAGCATGCTTCTAATTCGAGTACACAAGAAACAATTATAATGCTATAGATAGTAAGCAAAACAAGACATTGTACGTGCGTTGGGTTTATTACTAAGAGAAAGATTAATATGTTTTTGACATGCTTCACAATAACTGAAAAGGAAACAACGATAACTACATAAAACATGCTTCTATGTGCTTCTTAAAATCTAAATAGAAACAACAGTAAACTAAAACGAATCCTGCTTACATATACTTCTCCATAACTGAAAGGAAACAAAACTTCTAAGTGAACTTACGGCGAGCAAAGGAAATAACATTTAGAATAGACTGTATGCTTAACACCACACTATAGAAATCAGTAACTTCTTCAACATTTATCTAACATTATAACTTCTTCAACATCATTAGAAATCAATAAGAAACATAGAGTCTTTCTCTAACATTTTAACTTCTTCAACGTCACTAGAAATAGGTCTAGGACCCGTTCTCATTTCTCATTCATTTCAACTATCATTCTTTTTCATTAGAGCTTAACAAGCACTTTCCAACTTACACAAAGGAAGCATGTAACGTCTATCACGAAAACCAATCAACTACATAAATAATCTAAATCAGACAACAAAACCACTCACACACACGACAATACTTGGGTGTAGAGCCTCCTCTGGCCAAGACAACCCAAATCCTTACCAAAGTGTTGAAGTCGAATCTCCCGTGCAGCAGCTCCTCCCTTTCCAGCATAATTTCCTCCAGCAGAAAACGAAGGAGAATGCAGTAGAGAAGAGCTGGGTTAAGTAGAAACTCGCCTAGGGGTCACTCTCACGCATGGAGGAGACAAACCCGTGGCTTTCGACTTGGTGGTGTGATTTGTGTCGCGTTTCCATTGATTTACGTGGTTTTCTTTCTGATTTAAATCCTGATTTTTTTTTGATTTGCTGCGATTCGGATGGTTGCGGATGCCGTACTCTCGTCCGCAACACCAAATTTCACAGGCAGAATCTGAGTCTTCGGATGGTATTTTGCGTTCCCACCTTTGTCTGTGCCGTCCGCAGTCCAGTTGCGGATGGCGTGCTACAGCTACAGCTCTCTTGATGTTGGAGTTCTCTCTACACTCGGTCTCCTTTTCTAGGGCTAAAATTTGAGAATTGTGAACCACAATTTGTTCTATTCACTTTCTTAGCTTTGTCTTGGAGTGGGACTCGTATACTAATCCTTCCATCAGCTCTTTCTAGAGGTGTTACTCAGAGTGGAGATTTAGAAGACAAACATTGAAGCAAGGTGGAGTGGTCCTTTGTACAATGGATCCATTGAAGTCAAGGGTTGCCAATTTAAGCAATCCATAGACCAGCTTATAAGTTTGATTTTCACTTTTATCTTGCTATTCAATTTGGCTGCTGGAATTTTGAGGTTTATTGGATCATTGGACAAGGTTAGATTGTACCAATTTTGGAGTTAATTGGAACTGAGACGTGAGTTTTGTGCGAGTTCCATTTTTTGGTTACAAATTGCCAATTTGGCACCTTTTTAGATAGAGCTTTCCTGATTGCATAACTTCTATTATTTTCCTCATTTGAACCCATTTTTTGGAGGGGACATTATTGATTGGTAATTTTGGTTGCTGTCCAAATTTGGTGTTATTTTGAGTTCGGGAGAGGAATTTGTGTTGCTGATAAAATTAGAGTTCTGTTTTGTTTGTTCATTGATGCCTTTCTTCGAAGTCCATTTCTGTCTTGCATAACTTCTGCTTCCATGTGATTTTGGATGTGTGTTTTGGAGGGTGTTTAGTTAACTTGCATTGTGGGGTGTCTTCCAAATAAGGTATCAATTGGAGTTCTGGAAAGAAAGTTATAGAATCAACAAATTGGTGTTATGTTTTTTTGGTACAAGTCGATAACAACCTTTCCTCCATTGTTGCCCAATTGCACCCCTTGGTGCATCAAATACCGAACCAAACGACCCGATCCTTGGAGAAGACTAGATTGCCTAACCCAAGGCTAGTTGAAATTTGTGGAAGACTTAAATAAAATTCTCAGCCATAGCCCAATTGAAATGGATCACGTTCATATAGTGATCACAAGAGTTAATAGTATGGATATATAAAAATTTAATCCAAATATCTATTGTGCATACAATCCCAATATCCAGAAAGAAAACCAAAGTAATATTACATAAGCCAATAGTCTTTACCAGAGGAATATATAACCAAACAAAAAGAAAATAATCAAGGGAACTCCTCGAATTGAATACCCACGTCCTAAGCACTCCTATCTCTACCTAGACAGGGGGTCATTGGGGTGAGTGACTAACTGATGCACAAACAAAAAGGTTTAGGAAGGAATTAACCTGTTCGGTCAATCTTCTGAAGGAGTGGATGACCATAACCTTCACAGATTCAAAATTCATTGCTTTCTAGTAGAATAGTGGTCGACGGGCTGCGGAGAAGATGGTCGATCGGTTGGCTTGGACAGTTTCTTACAACAAACACTTTAAGAAACTTCCGACTTTGGAAGCCAATAACTTGCGGAATATAGATGTTTTACTCACGAAATTTCGAGAAAAAATCCTTCAATATATTAAGAATATCCCTTTAAAAAATAATGCTAAGAATCACCACAAATATGGAAATATGCTCAGTTAATAAGATTGACTGAATATGACAAGAAATCACAACTTAGTCTTCATATGGAAAACTTTACCAATCTAATTCTTCTTGAAAAGTTGAATACCACTTCTCATATCCTTCTTTAAGAGAACAAGAACATGGATGCCAATAAGAAAGATTACTCAACTCACAAAGTATCCTCAATTGTGATATCACATCACAAGATTTTGGATGAACACACATGTAATATCCCAAAAATATTTTTCCCTGTTTTGTGGATGTATTAAATTTGGATAATTAATATATATGAATATTTTGTCATATTACGTGATTATACACGTTAAAATATGCTTGGAAAATATAGGGTTAATGTTGAAAATTTATCTAAGTGTGAGAGTTAAGAAAAACGTGTAATGGAGAGTTTTCGAACGAAGTCCAAAATTGGGTTCGGATGGCGCGGACGGCGCAGATGAGGAAGAAATGAATCTGTACAATTTCTAGACACTTTCGGATGACTTGCAGATGATGCAGACAAGGATGGTTCGCGTTTGATTTGAATCTTTACAATTTCTAGACACTTTCAGACGACTTGTGGACTATGCGGACGAGGATGGTTCACGTTCGATTTGACTCTGGACAATTTTATGACACATTCGAACGAATTGCGGACGAAGATGAGGATGAGACATCTCATCCGAATGTCACCTGCGGACGGTACGGACGAGGTATTAGGATTTGTTTTTTCATCCCAATCAAGTTTCAGATGAGTGTGGATGATACTCCGGATGACTCGACTCGTCAGAGCCCATTTATATCTTCTTCTCTCTCTTGCAATTTCGTAAACCACTCTACAAAATCTCTCTCTCCAGCACCCCCCCCCCCCCCCCCAACAGCGTCCAACTTTTCCCTTGGGTTGTGGAAGCTTTTCCACGTGGTGTTAGGTCATTGGACCTCTCCTCCTTGAATTGGGCAATGTCATCTTTTCCTTTGCAGCTTATCCTTGCATTGCCCAGCTTTCTTCTCGTTTTTGCCTATAAGAGGTAAGAGCTCTACCCTGTGCTGCCATTTTTGCAAATGTATGTGAAGTGTTTGAAAGGATGCCTTGTTGGGTGTGAAGTAAATTGGTGAGTTACTTGCTATTGGATTTTCAACGTGAAATTGGGAAGGTAAGACTTGATTATTTGGTATTTATTGACTTAGAGCTAAGGATTTCCAGTCAAGTTTTTGGTTATGAGGAATTTATCTAACTACTCGTACTGTTTTTCTTAGGAATAGAAAACTACTTGTGCCGCTGTATTGGTTGCTGTTGAATGTAGTGTTTGCTACTGGTTATCGAATTGGGTATTGAGGTAAGGATTAGAATATTGTGGTGGCTAAAGGAGGCCCTCATTACAGATTTGTTTGTTAAATTGTTGATTGGATGAAAAAGCGTGATTGGTAGGAATTGATAGCTATTATGAAGAATATCTAAACTGGATAAATTGTTGGAAACTTGGCTGTTAAGTGTTTGAAATTATTGTCAATGTGATTTGTTAACTGGACATGAATATATTGCCAATGTGGTTTTAAACTGTCGCTGTCAAGTATGAGTATTGTGAAGATTAGTCTGACTAGTATGAAAATCTGGAATTATGGTGCACTAAGGAGATGTTTCCAACTATCATAATATTGAAATTGGTAAAGTCAATTTGTGCTTAAAGTTGAACTGTTGTCGTCTATGAATTGTAACTGAATGTATGGCTTTGAGTATTGTAATGCTCACATTTGGTACCCTGGAATTTCGAGTATGTTTAGCAAACAAATTGTATGGATTAAATCTGGAAAGCCACATGGAATAGTTGAGATAGAGATGAGTTGAACTCTGTTTGCGATTGAATCTGGACATGATTTTATATTGCTCGCAATGGTCAAAAGAATGCCTTGTCTTACACTAAAACCAATAATTATGATAAAATGACAATAGTCGTGTAGTCTTTAAATTTGCAACTTTATCTGTGATATACATTTGCAATGATTGCGTTTCTTTCGTGCATTATTCATGTGGCTTATTTGTGGCATTCATGCATCACTCTAAGGTTTATGAAACTGCTCACATATTGTATGTCATCCTAATATATGTAAATAGTCATGTGGGGGGTTTGGGAGAAATGGGGACGGTTTCTCGTGATGACACCCTTATTGGAGTGCCTACTCCCAATTAGGGGGCGGTGAGGTACGATTAAGTCACAGAGACCGTAAGGTTTCCATTTCTCTTGTACTAAAATCCCCAATGCCTTCAACAAAAGTGTATGGGTATGGCACGTAGTGACACCCCTATTGGTGTGTACCCTCTTCGGGAATATGGTTAAGCTACGTGATCAATTGACTTATCCATCACCCCGGTTCACAGATGAGATACAGATCTCCTTTGTAATGCATTGTGTGATCAGGCATCATTTGCATTGCATTTTGAATTCTGATTCTTGCTGGGCTTTAGGCTCATTGTTTTCCCCGTAATGTAGGTGATTATTATAATAATGATGTCGTACTAGTGGAGGAGGATGTGTTCCAGGATGACCCCTTGCGTTATCAACCAATTTGACTTGCTGGGTGTGGCTCACGTGGTTTGGGACTTATTGGTATTTTGATGAAAAAAGGTATTTTGGTAATTTGATATTAGTAGTGTTTTGAATATTAAGAACAATTGTAGTCAGGGACTTTGGGACTTTTAATAAATAATTGAAACTATGTTTTGAATCTCTATTATTATTCTGCATGTTTTACTCTAATATATATATATATATATATCCTTCTAAATAAATTTCGAATGTTGAATAAGTTAAACAAAAAATTTTATACGACAAAATTTTAACTAAGGAAAAATGGTTTTAAATTATCGGGGCGTTGCAACACCAAAGGTAGAAAAAGGAATCACTCCAAATAAAAAGATAAAGAAAGCAAAACTTTAATATTCAAAACTCAATGACTAAACAATCTTGCAAGGTGGCTTTAAATAGCCACTTAGAAACTATAGAATAAGAAATAACTAAAAAGAAAACTAAGTACTAAACACTAATACTCGGCCATCGCACAACATAAGTTGGTCGATTACTATACTAGGTTTTAGGCAACTTAACTAAAAGTTAACTACCTAAATTAACTCTAATTCTTTCTTCTCCAAGTCTTGATGGTTTTTTGGCAGCTATTCCTTCTTCAAGCTTGGTCACTTGGATGGTTTCCATATCAATGCAATCTTCCGCTTTCCTTTTGCGACGTCCTGTGTCAAATTTCATTCTTTGTTAAATATCTTGTTTAAATAATTTATGAGAAAAATTTTCGTTTTCTTTATCTACCTAACTAGTAAAATTTTTACATACTGAAATAAATCATAAAACAACAATGAAATTAGAGTAAGTGGAAAAACACTTTTAAAATTCAACTTTAAATAAATTTAGAGTTTAGAAAGAAATCACACGATGAAACATCGAAATCAAGTTTAGGCAAATCTTGCCCCTATATTATTCTTGCAATTTAAACTAAATATTTGTCATCTTCTTACTCCATCCTACTTAGATCGTGATTAATTCAGATACCCCTCAGGCTCTACAGGAAATGCATCCTCTTCCACTCTAGGAGCTATCATTTCATTACCTACACCACAAGTAATATGTAAGTCTAAAAGACTTAGGAAGGAAAAGGAAAAATACATATGTCATCATTGGTACCTACACCACAAGTAATACGTGAGCCTAATGGCCCAGTAAGGAAAAATGATTAATACAATTACGCTTATGACTCTCTTTAGTTGTTTTGGAATGGGGGCCACCCAATCCAATCTTTCATTACGTTCATTCATTCGTTCGTTACTCGTACATTAAGCTGGAGATTGGAAGTTGTCCTTTAAGATGGCATAGTTTGATCAGTTTCTAACCTCTTGTGTGCACACTAGTCCCTTTCCCGACCAGGTAAGGGGGTATCCTAGCTACTAGGATAGATCCAAACTACCCATCTACCCCAACTCCCTTTTATTTTCTTTTCCCTTCAAGCGTATCCCGCCCTCAAGGCTTTATTCCAGTGATAGATGTGTCCTACCGATCGTGAACGTTTTCTACTTCTTTATTCCTTAACATTTAATTTTTAATTTCACTCATGCCTGTGTGAGTACCACCCTTGGCGGCACTCCCTATTAGTTTCTATTAACGTGATGCATGACCATACATTCTCAACCTAACATGATGCATGATGTGTTATATCATAATGTTTACAATAATAGAATTATGCATTGAAATGAAAGTAATTATAATTCAAATTGCACATATAAGGAACAACAATAATTGAAAGCATACAACAAAGCATAACAGCGAATAGATTACGATATCGAATTGGAAGCGATGAGTAATAAGAGACAATAAAGTAAACGTGCGATGAATCACAATTAACTAAACATGCTCGTTAGACTAAGATAAACTAAACATGAAAATGTGCTTTAACAACAAATAACAGAAACATGCTTGTAAATTGGTAACTTCTATTCTAGTTGATTAAGTATGTTTTTATTCTAACTAATTAAACATGCTATAATTAATAGTGTAGTTATTATCCTAATTAATTACATGCTCAAGTTGATTACATGCTTTTATCCTCGTTAAATGATCATATTCAGGTTTAGTAGGCAATAACATGCTAAGAACAAGTAATTATAAGTAGGATTATAAACAATACCAAGAAGGCAATAACAAAGGAAATACAAAATCATCCATTTACTTCGTTTACGTTCATTTGTTCTTCTTTCATCCTTTCCGTTCTTTTCTAGCAACGTAAAGCATTTCCATTATTCTTAAATAAGGTAAAGCATAGTAAGGGAAATTGCAGCGGAGACAATATAACCATATTAAAGGAAATTGCGGAAATGAGAATTGTACAAAATATTTGCAAGGAAAAGAATAACATATTATTATTAACCTAGTTCATTACATGCTCAAGAAAGAAATTGAGTTATTGACTTAGTTAATTATTCTAGTTAATTACATGCTTGCCAACTATAATTAACATGCTTACTAAGCAATCACATTTAATTAATTAACCTAGTTAATTAACATGCTCATGGAAGTCATTAAAATGACTAGTTTAGGGTTCTAGTCAATTAATCATTAAACATACTCAAGAAAGAATGATGATTAAACATGTTTAGCTAATTAATTATACATGCTTAAGAGTTAATTACATGCTTTATCCTAGTTACTAATGTGCTCAAGAATTTGTCATTGTTATTCTAGTGAGCTATCCTACATAATTTACATGCTCAAGAACTAATTACATTTATTGATTCTAGTTAGTTATCCTAATTAATTTACATGCTGCTAATATCATAAACATGCTAATTAGAGATTACGATAGGTTAGTTAATTGTTATAATCAATTTTCAAGCTCAAGAACTAATTGCAATTATTACCCTAGATGATCAAACATGCTTTCCTTATAGTAATTTAATATGCTTGTTCTAGTTAATTTACATGCTAATAAGAAATTGCGATTATTAGTTATCCTAATCGATTAACATGTTCAATTGCTTATTACTTAATTGAAGTGATTAGCATATTCCATGGATTAGCATTTATTGATTAATATTTAACTAAATTGATTAACAAGTAAACATACTAGATTAGGGAAATAAAACAAACACTTGATGGCAGAAAAATAGCAAAGAAATAACAGCATTATAGTTGAAAACTAAACAGCGAGTAAACATTTAGTATAAAAAATAGAACTCCTAACTTATTTCTAGACTTCACATATTCATTTGTCATTCACACTTTCAACGTTCATCACCCTTCTCACATTCATCATCTCTTTATCAAACAAGGCATTTATATCACATAATAGACAGTAAAAAGAGCTAAACAACGAAAGGGAAATATCACAGAACTGATAGTAACCTACAGCGAGGAATCGACAAGGAAAATATAACAGGAAATAACCAACCAATAGCAAAGAAACCTACAGAGCATCAACAGTTCAAGGCATTTTAACTACAGAATAACACAGAGCAGTATACTAATCTACTCACATTCTACACAGCAAATCATTCTAAGGAAATAATAGTTCAAGGAACCATCATCTAAAATTAGCTAACATTATCTACAGTAAACATTCAGGAAACTAACATAGAACTTACACACCCATACTTGTGGTGTAGGGCCTCCAAATGGCCAAGACACCCCTATTTCCTTACCAATTTGATGACCTAAAGTAGGGGCAGCCACTACTCAGCAACTTCAGTAGCTCACAGTTCCAGCTCCAACAGCTCCCTGCTTCAGCTCACCCTTCAACTTCCTAGCTACCTCACTTCATGTTCACACACTAGTTCAGCTCTCCCTCTCAGATACTCTCTTCTCCTGTTGGACTCTCTCTCTTACTCTCTAGAACTTCTCTTGCAAGAAGGAAAACACAATGGGAGGGGAGAATGGCTTATACCCAAAGGAAGAGGCCATTTTTACCTAGAGGAGACAATGTAACACCTCAAATTTTTAAGTTGAACAATTATCGGGGTATTACCAAGGGCGTGTTCTGGGCGTTAAGTCTAGAAGTATGTTCGGTAACATTTTTCCCGTATACGTGATGTAATAAAGTGTTGGGAGTGTGGAGATATTACGTCGCATATGTATACGTGTTGTTTTATGACATGTAACTATGGGGAAAATGCTATGGGATGAGGGAAGTGCGAAAGGATAGAGAAAAGTTGGAATTTTAGAGTTGCGGACACATGCGGACGAAGTGAGGACGAGAATTGTCGTCCGCATGTGTATAACGTGGCTGCCTTGGAGGTTGGGAAGAAGTGAGAATGAGAGAATGCGTCCTATTGTGTCTAAATGTCGATTTCGGACGCATGCAGATGACTTGCGGATGAGAAGTGTCATCCGCAAGTGCTTAGCCACGTCACCATTAGGCTTGGGACAACTCAGGACGTGAATTCTCATCCTGACTTCACTATGTTGTGAAGTTATGGAGGAGGTCCAGACGATGCGGACGAGGAGGGCCTCATCTGAATCGACTCTGTTCAATTCCTGAACACTTTCGGATGCCATGCAGACGACTGCGGATGTGGAGTAGCCTCATCCATTTTGCCTCTATCCGATTTTAGGACACCTTCAGACGCCCGCGGGTGATACGTGCGGACGCCATAATGCATCCAAATATCGTCTGTGGACGGTATGGATAGGATGAGGACGCCAGTTCTCGTATGAAGCCGTGATTTAGCCTGCGAGATTTTAGCCCTGCGGACGAATGCGGAAGAGAACATCACGTTTGCACCCATCCGAATCGACCCAGATCTGTGACAGAACTGATTTAAAATAAGAGGAAAACAACGCATAACCAATAAGAACCCAATCCTCCGACAAGAATCTGACCCCCAGGTCATGTGAAGCCGACCACCCCTGCCCAGTTGACCTCCCCTCTACCCCTTACAGGTACAGACTGTCCCCCACCTCTTCAGACATAAACTTTCCTCTCCCCTTCATTCTCGCATTCTATAGTTGAGCTCTCCCCTTTCCTGCGAGAGAGTCTTCCTTTCCAGAGAGGGTGAGACCTATGAGAGAGGGGTTTCCTTCAGTAAGCGTTAGTGTAGTGAGGTATGAGTTGAGAGAAAACTGGAGCTGAGTTTGAGTTGGGAGCTACGAGTGGAGTGTCTTGGAGCTGGACCCTGCCGTTTGTTGTTGTCCCTATTTTAGCATCTTCATTAGTGGTAAGGAAATAGGGGTGTCTTGGCCATTTGGAGGCCCTACACCACAATTATGGATGTGTGAGTTCTATGTTAGTTTCCTGAATGTTTGCAGTAGATAATGTTACCTGATTTTAGATGATGATTCCTTGAACTGTTATTTCCCTGGGATGATCTGCTATGTAGAATGTGAGTAGATTAGTATACTGCTCTGTGTTATTCTGTAGTTAAAATGCCTTGAACTGTTGATGCTCTGTAGGTTTCTTTGCTGTTGGTTTGTTATTTTCTGTTATATTTTCCTTGTCGATTCCTTGCTGTAGGTTACTATCACTTCTGTGATATTTCCCTTTCATTGTTTAGCTCGTTTTACTATCTATTATGTGATATAAATGCCTTGTTTGATAAAGAGATGATGGATGTGAGAAGGGTGATGAACGTTGAAAGTGTGAATGATAAATGAATATGTGAAGTCTGGAAATAAGTTAGGAGTTCAATTTTTGATACTGAATGCTTACTTGCTATCTAGTTTTCAACCATAATGTTGTTATTTCTTTGCTATTGTCCTGCCATTAATTGTTCATTTTATTCCCCTAATCTAGTATGTTTACTTGTTAATCAATTTAGTTAAATGTTAATCAATAAATGCTAATCCAAGGAGTATGCTAATCACTTCAGTTAAATAATAAGCAATTGAGCATGTTAATCGATTAGGATACCTAACCAGAATCAATGAATGTAATTAACTCTTAAGCATGTATAATTAATTAGCTACGCATGTTTAATCATCATTCTTTCTTGAGTATGTTTAATGATTAATTGACTAGAACCCTAAACTAGTAATTTTAATGACTTCCATGAGCATGTTAATTAACTAGGTTAATTAAGTAAATGTGATCACTTAGTAAGCATGTTAATTATAGTTGGCAAGCATGTAAATTAACTAGAATAATTAACTAAGGCAATAACTGAATTTCTTTCTTGAGCATGTAATGAACTAGGTTAATAATAATATGTTATTTTTCCTTGTAAGTATTCTGTACAATTCTCATTTCCGCAATTTCCTTTAATATGGTTATATTTTCTTTCGCTGCAATTTTCCTTACTATGCTTGACCTTATTTAAGAATAATGGAGATGCTTTACGTTGCTAGAAAAGAACGGAAAGGATGAAAGAAGAACGAATGAACGAAAACGAATTAAGGGTCTCATTGATTATGTGAATGGATGATTTTATATTTCCTTCGTTATTGCCTTCTTGGTATTGCTTATAATTACTTGTTCTTAGCATGTTATTGCCTACTCAACCCTAGTATGATCATTTAACTAGGATAAAAGCATGTAATCAACTTGAGCATGTAATTAATTAGGATAATAACTAGACTATTAATTATAGCATGTTTAATTAGTTAGAATAAAAGCATACTTCATCAACTAGAATAAGAGTTATCAATTTACAAGTATGTTTCTGTTATTTATTCTTAAAGCATGTTTTCATGTTTAGTTTAGCTTAGTCTAATGAGTATGTTTAGTTAATTGAGATTCATCGCACGTTTACTTTATTGTCTCTTATTGCTCATTGCTTCTAATTCGATATCGTAATCTGTTCTCTGTTAAGCTTTGTTGTATGCTTTCAATTATTGGTGTTCCTTATATGCGTAATTTCAATTATAGTTACTTTCATTTCAATGCGTAATTCTATTATTGTTAATGTTATGATATAACGCATCATGCATCATGTTAGGTTGAAAATGTATGGTCATGCATCACGTTAATAGAAACCAATAGGGATTGCCACCTAGAATAAAGCCTCGAGGGCGGGATACGCCTAAAGGAAAAAGGAAATGAAAGGGAGTTGGGGTAGATGGATAGTTCGAATCTAGCTTGGCAGCTAAGATACCCCATCACTTGGTCGGGAAAGGGACTAGTGTGCACACAGGAGGTTAGAAGCCGATCAAACTAAGCCATCTCAAAGGACAACATCCAATCTCTAGCTCGATGTACGAGTAACGAATGAACGAATGAACATAATGAAAGGTTGGATTGGTTGGCCCCCATTCCAAAAGAACTAAAGAGAGTCATCAGCATAATTGTATTAACCCTTTTTCCTTACTGGGCCATTAGGCTCACGTATTACTTGTGGTGTAGGTACAAACGATTAATAGATAATAAGCGGTTAATAAACAAATAACGGAGAAGGGATGAAGGATTTGCACGAGCAAGATTGTAGTTGGCCAGGCTAGAGCGAGAAGAGGGCACGATTGTAATGAAAGCATATTTAATTCTTTGGTTTTCATTTCTCTTAAGTGTATTTAATTATTTAGTTCTTTCATTAAGTTCCTTTATTAATGATTTACGCTTTTGCAACGTTTTAAACAAATGATTTTGTAACGCTTCCGTACTTTATTAATTAGGTTTTTTTATAACGAGTTTAACACAAGGTTTAGTAGCAGTCCGGTTTAGTGTTGCACTATGATTTGTTTTAAAAAAAATTTCAACAATTTTACAATAGCTCAAATTTTTACATGCTTTAAAGGATTTACGAAAAACCGGGTTGTTACAGACAAATCGTACGTGTAGGGGGCAGGGAGGTCGGCTACGCGTGGTCTGGAGGGGGATTTGCTGTTGGGGGTTGTGTTCTAATTGGTTAAGGGTCATTCTCCTTCTGATTTTAAATCAGTTCTGTCGCAGATCTGCAATGATTCGGACGGGTGCAGACGTGATGGTCTCGTTCGCATTCGTCCCCAAGGCTTAATCGTGGCTTCGAATGAGACATGGTGTCTGAAAGTATCATCCGCAGGTGTCCGAAAATGTCCAAAAAATAGACAGAGTCAAAATGGACGAGGCAACTCCACGTCCGCAGCCATCCGGACTCATCCGAAAGTCCCAAGAGTTATACAGATTTGATGCAGACGCAACCTTCCTCATCCGCATCGTTTGGGACCTCGTCCGAAACTTCATAGTATAGTGAAGTTAGGACAAAACACCGCATCCTGAGTCGTTCTACGCTTAAGGGTGATGTGGCTAAGCACTTGGGGACGACACTTCTTATCCGCAAGTCATCCACATGCGTCCAAAAGTCCGCATTCAGACACATTAGGATGCATCCTCTCGTCCTCACTTCGTCCCAATCTACAAGGCAGCCACGTTATACACATGTGGACGACATTTCTTCGTCTACACATCGTCTGCATGCGTCCACAACTCCATAATTCCCACTTTTCTCCATTCTTTCACACTTAACCCTTATCCCATAACATCTTCCCCATATTTACATGTCACAATTAACGAGTAAAAATACTTAATGTAATATCCCCATACTCCCAACACTTGATTACATCATGTATATGGGGAAAACCTTATCAGAAATTCTCCCACAACTCAATGTTCCGGACACGCCTTGGTAATACCCCGATAATTGTTCCACTTAAAAAGTCAGGGTATTACAACAATAATATCCTATGCATGCTTGGCAATTTAGAGAAAGCGATAACGATAAAGAAAGCGATAACAATGTAGACATGCGTGGCTATTTAGAGGATACAACAACAATATAGACATGCTTGACAATTTACAGAAAATAATAATGAAGGCATGCTTAACAATTCAAACGATACTCAAAAAATACAATAATAACATAGGTGTGCTTCACAATTTAAAAGGCAATAATATAAGCATGTTTGGAAAATTCTAAAGAAACAATACTAATCTAGGCATGCTCTACAATCTAGAAGAAACAATAATAATATGGACATGCTTGGCAGGTTAAAATGAGATAATTACAAAATAGACACTCTCGGTAGTTCAAAGAAGAGCGGTGACAATGTAAACGTGCTTAGAAATTTAAAGAAAACTAAGGGAAACGAAACAATATATCAATATCCTAAACATGCTCAGAGATTAAAGCAATAATGTGCAAACAATCATAAATGATATGCTAACATCCTAAACATGCTTAGAGATTTAACCTAATAACGTGCGAATAACATAGGCATAACAAGTAAAGCAGCATAGAAGAAGTGCAATAAATATTCAAAGACTCTGCTAATGGTGTAGGGCCACCATAGGCCAAAGACTTTACTCAATTTCTTACCTCAATTCTTTATTATGCCTTAGCACTTAATCGTTATCCTTTTTCTCTTTCTGATACCTTCATAATTAAAACATTTACCATTAATGATTACGACCTATAAGTTGAATAATAATTCTAAGAACTTACTTTATCGCCTAAATGGAACCATATCGCTTAATAATTCTAACATGCTTAACCTATGGACTTCATCATATTCTCAATACTTTGTCCAAGACAACAGAGGCATTAACATATCAAGGTAAAAATCCAACATTTTATTCTTCATATAGCACAATAAAGACAGTGACTATCAAACCTTAATCCAACAACAGAGCATTTCATACACAATTCTATCATCCAACAATTACATTTAGAGCATCAAATTAACGTTTCCTACGTCCAACAATTTACCCATCATACTAATCCTTGACAAGCCTCATATTAACAATTAACAGAGGAGATTTGAGTTACCTAGAGGAAAACCGGGATGAACGAGGACGCCCGAGAGCAGGAACTGAATCTCGAAGCCTGACTTAACACTACACTCAGCTCATGCAGGATACACACACACTTTTCTCCAGAGGATTCTCTCTCTCGCAGGGAAAAACTAAAGATGAAGAGGTTTACAGAAAAGGGGTGATAAATGCAGAGTCCCTACCAGGGAGTTCCATTAGTTCAACAAATGGGATGGAGGTCCATACCTTGGCGTGGAGGGAGCTGCGTCCAAGAATGGGAGAGGGTACCCACTTGTTGTGAAAGTGGATTTTAATGGAAAAAACGACAAGGAAGTCTAATATTTAAATCCTATTTTTTTGTAAAACTGGGACTTTTCGGACAAGAAGAGTCATCCTGGTCTTGTCCGCGTGCATCCAAAATCACCATTCTTGTTAACATAATCACATTTTCGGACGAAGGAAGGCGTCCTTGCCTTCATCCGTATGCATCTGAATCTGTCAAAAAATTTGACAGATTGAAATCGTTCTCGTCTGCCATCATCCGCCGTCGTCCGAGATCATTCGAAATCCCGCGTTTATAGGTGACAAATGAATTTGGACGTCGAGTCCCATTTTTTATCATCCCAAAATAATGGGGACGTTCTGAAATGTATTTTCGGATGTAGCTCCTTGTCCGCATGCATCTAAAAACCCAAATACACTTGATATTCACTGCATCCAAATTCTCACTTATACATTTTTTCCATCAAAATTTTATACTTTAAATACTTGATAATATTTATCCCATATATACCCAGCATAAACTAACTCGTACCATAACATACGAATTACTCCACCCATTAATTTCGTAGCATACACGGGGAAAATATTATCGGGGTGTTACAAAGCTAGAGCATTGTACGAGCGATATTGACCATGAATATCAAAGGAAGAAAAATAATTAAGTTTTGTATGGATTTTGGTTAACAAATTTCCTTTATATTTCGTATTTATTAAACACATTGAGATTTTTGGTTTTTTTGAGTTTTATTACGTTAAATTTTAAATGGCTTTTGAGTTTACAGTCTTTCCGCTGCAAAGGTTTCCATTTTATGGATTTATTATGAACATGATATATTTTTTAAAAATATGTAAAGAAAATGTCTTTAACGCTCCATGGCGTTACACTTACTTCTACAATATATTTAATTTATCTATGCCCCTTGAACTTTATTGAATTTCAAACACCATTACAAGCTCTTAGTGATTCTGTGTAACACTCAGATTTTTCATGCAATAATTTTTGCTATGTAGTGTGACAGTTGAAAATTTAATGGAAATTATTGTTGTATCACAATTTGGAGAATTTTACATAGAGTGTATTTTAGGATTTATTTATAAATTATAAAGTAAATTAATAATTCAATAAGTAAATAAAATAAATTTACGAATCAGATGTTTAAGGTATGTAGCTAACCATGAGAATTTAGCCACAACAAGTGTTTTTGGAGAAGGAAAAACATCTTTGTGTAGTGAGGTTATTCAAGAAGTGAGTAGAAGAAAGAGTGGATGGTTAGCAGTTGTTTGATTGAGTCATTAAATGGCTGAGATCACGTTGGATTTGAAAAAATGCTCTCGCGAAAACATTTGACACCGCATGGATGAGGAAGAACAAGGAACTGTTGGATTGGATTTCAGGAAAGAATGCGAAGTGTTAGATTTGGGAAAAAATGCTCCAGTGCAAGCGCGTGATGCCATATGGATACAGAAGGACAAAGGATCATTAGATTTAGACTTAAGAATAGAATGTGAACAATTAGATTAGGAAAATATTCTTCTGTAGGAGGGAAAGATCTCGCGTGGAAGGAAGTCATTTAATTTGAACATTGCCATTTAGTTCATGAAGCTTGTTTGTGACAACACTTGTGTCCACGACAATGTATTTAAAGGTGGAACGTTGTCGTTTTATGGGATAACATGTTCCCACGGTAGCAAAGGTGTCCATGGTAGCAAACTTAAGGGAAGGAACAACGTTGTTTAGAAGTAAGACTTACAAAAACGTTGGAAATTTGCAATAGTGTAGGCTTTCGCAGAAGAATTTACATCTGTGGTAGTGTTGGCGACTGCGATTAAAGAATAAGGACTAACATGACTCACAGCCATTGGTTGAATTGGTTGTAGCGAATCTCCCTTGCGGTAGCCTACACATACGCTGCTTGGCGAACAAATTTTTAAACATAGTATTTCTAGACTTCATGCTGACATTAATTTTCTCTATGGACTGAAAGGAATCGATCATCCGTAGGTTACGATTTCATAGGATTTCCATTCCGTGGGAACCCACGATAGACCGTCTATATATTCGAACGTTTGTGGAGAATGAAACCCTATATTTCCAAGGCCACTTGGACGAAGAAATATCCCCTACCTCAAAGAATTTATTCAAGCTTTCTGGAGGTAGGTTTTATGTATGAAGTTTTGAGTTTTGGTAGGACAATAGAACGAAAGCTCTGAGGTCATTTTCAATAGAAGAAACTGTGTCCTACGGTCACCCTTTTGTAACCTATTTTCCATTTCCTTTGAAGAATTTAGTTCACAGCTCTGCTAAACATCACTGGTAAGAGATGTTTTGATTGTGTGATCTTTTGGCCTACATCACAAGGTTTTAGGTAAGGTAGAAAATGTGTTAATATAATGTGATGTTGATGAACTATTGTCTTTGAAAAATATGCTCACGTATGTTATGGGTAGTTTGGGTTAAACTGTGATTTATGATATTGATGAATATCTGCCATACCTATTGTTTAGTTTCTGTTCATAATTAATGATGTTGCTCTCTATTTACTGTATATTATTCTATGCATATTGCATAGATGTTCATGCTACACGTACGTTCATGCATTCATTTTAGAAAGATAAGAAAAAAATCTAATAAACATAAATGGACGTTGTGGGTAGGGTTCGAGTTTACTATCCCACATGAGGTGGATCAAACGGTGTCACTCTCTCCCCTAGACTGAATTACCCACAACGATTGGACTGTAAAGTGAAAGAAAAATGAAAAGATTGTTAACTGAAAAATGACATGATTTACTTATGAACTGTATTTCATGATTTTATGTTTATATATATTTTTATGCATCTCTTGCTAGGCGTTAGACTCATTGGTTTGAACCTTGTGGTGTAGGTGAAGAAGATGAAGTTTTTGATGAACCCAATGAAAGAAATGAATAATGCTGGCAGTTGATAGAGTATACTTATGGGAAGGCTAGCGCATTGTTTGGAGTGAAATTAACCATGACTATCGAAAGGGAAAATGAATAAAATTTTAAAAAGGGGTTTTCTTATTATGTTGTCTTTTTATTTAATTTTACCAATGATATTGAGTTTTATTTAATTGGATTTTAGTATGTTGGTTTTAAATGGATTTTATGTTACAGACTTCTGCTACAAATGTTTTAAGGGTATGAATTTTATAAATGACATGTTATTGTAAAAAAAATGGCAAGAAAATGTTTTTAACGCTTTAGGGCGTTACATTCTGTTGTTGCTCCAACAGTACCTAATTTACCTCCTCATGTCTTTGGGTGTAATGTATTTGTACATCTTCATAAGCACCAATGAAGTTTTTAACGCTTCAGGGCGTTACATTCTGTTGTTGCTCCAACAGTACCTAATTTACCTCCTCATGACTTTGGGTGTGATGTATTTGTACATCTTCATAAGCACCAGTGAAATAAATTATTTCAACGAGCTCTACAATGTTTCTTTGTTGGATATGCTATGCATCAAAAGAGTTACTGATGTTATCATCCTTCGACTCAATGTATGTTTATAACAATGGATGTGGTTTTCCATAAAAACTCAATGTATTTTGCCTCTAAGTCTAGAGTTCAAGGGTAGTATCAAAAGAAAATTTAAGCTCTAGATTATAATACGATAATTGGTGATTATAAAAATTTGAAGCAAAATGATGACAACAATCTAAACATTAGTGGTATAACTTTGGACTATGGTGAAGAGGAACACTTAAAAGTCAAAGAAGTGATTGAAACAGAAAATATAAGTTCACCAAACAAAGAGAATGAGACACTTGTTGAGATACCACACTAATTGTATACTAAGGATGTTCTTGATCTAGTACATAAACTACCTAAAAAACAACTACAAGACCATCTCACTTGAGGTATTCCTAAACCTACATATGAACCTAATTTTTCTAGTAAAGTTAAATATCCCATGAGCCATTAAGTGTCTAACCATTGTCTATCATAACCAAATAAGACATTTATGAATCAATTTTCTATTGTAGCTATTCCTAACAGTTTGCATGAAGTCTTAGACAACCCAAGGTGGAACGCTACTATGAACTAGGAGATGAAATCTTTACAAAAGAATAAAATTTTGTACATTGTTGATTGGCCACCAGGAAAGAAACCTGCAGGATGTCGATAAACGATTTAAAGCGAGATTTATGGAAAAAGGGTATACACAAACATATGAGACATTTTCTTATGTAGCTAAAATAAATATTGTTTGAGTATTGTTGTTCTTTGCAGTAAATTTGAATTGGTCATTACAAAAATTTGGTGCAAAGAATGTCTCCTTATTTGGGAATTATTTAAAAAAGTTTATATGGAACTCCCACTAGAATGCATTGAATCCAAGAGCATGGTTCAGAAGGTTCACAATTACTATGATAGCATTTAGGTACCATCAAAGTAATTCAATCCGTACTCTATTTTTAAAACATGGTAACATAACTGCAGTCATTATAAATGTGGATGATATGGTGGTTACAGGAAATGATCCCAAAAAAAGAAGCTTTACATGAGTACTTTTGTTGAGAATTTGAAATAAAAAAACCTTGGTTCATTGAAATATTTTCTTAGAGTTGAAGTGCTGATAACTCTATGAAAATTAGAGTTATTATCATCATTCTAAGCAAAATTTGATATTTATTCTCACATTTTTAATAATTTTATTCTATTTTACGTTATGATAGAGATAAATAATCAAAAAGGTGAAATGAAGAAGAAAAATAGTGAATTTTGGACATCTAAGCCATGGTATAAAAGGAGGAAAATTGGGGTCACGTCATAGTAATTGATCTGCAACTCAGAAAAGTTATGTCGCAGCTTAGCCAAAAAAATAGTGCCTAAGCTGCATCTTAGAAGGGCTGAGCCGCGGCCCAAGAGTAAATCTACTTTTTGAAATAATGAAATCCCACGTGTGTTAGAAGGAAAGAAATATGCTCCGCAGATCTAGAATTTGTAGATTCTGTTTTGCGATTTAGATTGTAGCACGTACGATGCCATTTGTGCACTCTCTTTTTTTGCTGATTTTTGGAAGTGTTCTTCCCCTAGTTGTTGGTTGGTTGTCCTGTAAATTTGGTGATCAAAAGACTAATGCAAATGGAGATATAGTCGTTTTAATATTGGTGGTCAGAATCTGTTTTCTGAAACCCTAATCCAAAGGTCCGATTTCTTTAAAACACAACTTCATTTGTACAACTATTTTGGAGCTCAAATTTGAGAGTGATAATATTTGGATTATTGACTAATTGACCTGTAATTTTGGGAGCCATAGCACATACCCAAGTTGATTTATGTTCGTTTAAAATCTGTGACCAGATTCTGTTTTTCGAAACTCTAATCTGAGGGTCAATCTTCCTTAGAGTATAACTCGATTGTCCTAACTATTTGGAAGCTAATTTTTTGCTACGTGAATCTTGGAACTGTTATTTATGAGCCATAGAAAATTGAGCTTTAAAGGATATATGCAATTGAAATTATAGTTATTTAAAATCGAAGCTCCGGTTATCGCTAGTCATTTGACAGATTTGATTTATTTGCATAAAGCAAACTTGGGACTTATCATGTTGGCAGCAATTCATAGAATAGAGCAGCAAGCAGCCCATACAGCAGCCTCTCCATCATCCTCTGAAGCAACAGAAGGCACAGACCACATGTAAGTTATTTACTTTTTACGCAAAGTCCAATCTTTACCTTATTTATGTTTGACGTAATAACATGTCATTCATTTGCAGCACCATTGCTGTAAGACACCAGTCTACTTCTCCAGCCGTGCTTACTGAGGTGCAGGAGACAAGTGACTCATAGCCTAAAGCCCTTAAAACTGTGAGTGTGGTACGTCTTTGAGTTAGTTATATGTTTGTCTGCACTTATTCATGCTTTATTAGTCTGACGACCTTTTGCCATTTTTGTTGCAGTCTCAGGATTTGATGGACGTCTTCAAGAAGTATGTTGTGGTAAATACTCGGAAGAACATGGAGACATAAGCAATTCTTGTAGGAAAGATGATCGCCGGTGATTAGAACATCACTAATATCATCTTCTCAGAGCAAGTCAAGACACCACACAAGGTGAGAAACCTTGAGGTCAAAGAAAATCTACCAATCGTAGGCAATGGTTCGGTTTTCCCTCGCTAACTATCTAACGTGAGGTTATCATCTTCAGGAACTATCTAACGTGAGGTTCACGGATTCTAGATTTTCAAAGAAAATCTACCAATCGTAGGCAATGGTTCGGTTTTCCCTCGCTCAAACTCCCAATGGAAGTTTGAAAAGGGAAAACTTACGACTTAGCTCAAGCACCACGAGCTTGCTAACAAGGAAGTCCTCTACTTCATCTCGGATTCAAAAATCTGGGGCTAACTCACGACAGGGTCGGGATTTCTCTCACTGAGGAGGAAGCTACTAATATATTAATCTGATCAAAAGTTTTTCAATGCTTCTAATCCATGGATATTTATAAGCCTAGGTGATGATGAGTAAGGGATGATGGACGGCCGAGATGAGGCAAGTGGGTGGCAATATGCATGACATGCACGTGGCAGCTCCTGGATGTTTTCTTTGGGTGGCAACATGCTAGCCCTTAGATGAATGTGGAATGAATGGCCGAGATTAAAGCTGGTGGGAGATAACATGCATGGCATACACGTGGCAGCTCCTTGATGTTTTCTTTGGGCTTGCTCTTTCCTTGGGCTTGAAATGGATTGGACTTGGCCCATCCACCCATAACTGAATCATCACCATCTAACCTAACCAACAATCTAAATGCATGAATGAGTAAAGCTTATAACCATGTCTTACCCTCACAAAATAAGCTCAATGTTTGCCATGAAAATAAAATAAGAAATGAAGAAATGCAGAATTGAAAGGTTACACGTTTGGGATGCCGGGAAGACAAATTCCCATCTGATGAAGCTCACAACACTCACGTGTGTCCCAAGTCAAGACATGTACGGGCTGCTCCTTATCCGTTGGGACAACATCCCAAATGGAACCATCCTCGAAGTTAACACCTGCAAAAGAAACAAGATCATCAGTAATTTGGTTAAGTAAAAGTAAGGAACTTGTTTGCGATCGAGTAATAGGCCTCGGCCCCCGAGGCATGTCACGTAATTAACCATCTCGCTTCTCTGGGTTGTCGTTAATGTTCCATGGTTTCTAATGCATTGTTTACATTTCAGACACACCCAAAGCAGGGGTGTTTTATGTCCTCTGTTGATCTGCACACTCAATTCGCTTACCAACAATTGATGCCTAAAGCAATCTCCATCATTGTAGCTCTCACTGACAAAGAGCGATATGTATTTTCCCTTGTGTAAATTCATATTGCTTTTCATTTTTTTACCAACAATTGTTCCCTTTGCATTGCAGCCCGTACGACATCTTTCGGTGTACGAGTGAGGGGATAAGGGTGATTCGAGTGTGCGCAAGCAAGGTACAATTCCTCGAGCATGAGGATCAACCTGTGGAGGGTCTATTGTATGCCAATGCACAGAACGTATACTTGGACATGCAAATGGCTTTTGCAATCAATGATTTGCATCGGAAACGAAGCAAGAAGAAGACGGATTAGGAATATCTACTTAACAAATATATGTTTGGATAGAAAACTTGTATATGTTTGGATGTATATGTTTGGATATATATGTGTGGATATATATGTTTGGATAGAAATACATCATTTTAGGTTTCCTATTTATATTTTGGATAATATCTGTTTAGGAAATGCTTATCTGCTTTTGTTGATGTTGCTGGGGGGACAGACTTAAAAACAAGCGAAACTCTTGCAAAATTTTTAATTTTTTTAGTGCGAAATTGACTGAAATGATTTCATTCATCATGAACAAACAAGTAAGCATGGTCATCGCATTCATTGCAACAATTTCAGCAAGTTGTGCATAACATTGAAACATACAAGGCATACTAATCATGACAAACCTCAGCGGCTTTTTGAACACACTGCAATGGTTTCTGACGAGTCACTATGGCTTTGTTGACAAGTCACTGTGGTTTGTTAGCACGCAACTATGGCTTTGTCGACAGGCTGCCGCGGTTTGTTAGCAAGCCACTACGACGTTTCAAAAAAACCGCAGCGGCTCATTAAGGCGCTGAAAGACAGATTCAAATTAACAATTGGTACCTAGACATTAGCATAATAATCACTTTCCATTCACCCTCAACAACCAAATGTATGGAACGAATATATCAATTCAAATTTATCAAATCAATACAAATTTATCAAACCAATTCAAATTTTACAACGATAATGTCCATTACAATCGCATATATATATATATCAAACCTACTTTATCAAACCAATATATCAAGGCAGGTTAAGGTCCACATTTGTGTATGTTTGTGTTTGTGGACCTTGCGCATCATCCTCCTGCATAACACATTGCAAATGACATTAGCATAGTTCAAATAACACTTGAAACCATAAATGTGATAATAGGCTCACCTGCGTCTCAGGAGCTATGTCAGAAATTGTCTCAGCAATTGTCTCAGGGACTATGGCAGGAATTGTCTCGGGGGCTGTCTCGAGGACTCTGAAACCCATAATGTGCCTTCCGACCTACCTCTGCTGCCATTGCCTCTGCCTCTGCCTCTGCTGCCACATGCACTAGACTCGCCTCCACCTTTGCATGTGTGGGAATTGTGCCCCACACCCCCACTCCAGCCACAAGTCATGTTCATATGTCTTATGGGCAGGAGTGTCGGCTTGGGGCCTCATCCACATCCCATATTCTATGTTTTCACGGCCTTCCTAGAAGCCTTTTAAATGGCGATGGGATAATTGGATCAAGATACGTCACAGGAGGCCACTCGATTTGTCCAATGATGGGGGAGACAAAGTGGGAGTACATTGCCATGTATGTTTGCTGATGATAACACGCATGCAAAAATTCCTAAGGAGATCTCCTCGTGAAGTGAATACACGGGACTGCATGGACACACAGGATGCCGGTCAATTCCAACCAGTAACAGGTACAAGTACGTTTGTCCAAATCGATAGAGTACTGTTCGTTACCATTATTGACCTCAAACTGGGCAGCTCATGAAAACTAGGGGCACCAATTTCGACTAGCAAGTTATAGTTTGGCGAACCAGTTGTTGATCTGCAGACACAAAAGGTCTGTCGATCGAGCCATCTTTTCATTTTTTTTTCATGTCCTACCCATAAATGCCCTTTTGTATGATCTCGAACATACTTAGAATCAATTTGTCCCCGGCTTATAGGATGTAGGCGTTGAAGGACTCGCTGAGGTTGTTGAGGCTTAGGTCGCATTTAGGGATGGAGCAGAAGGGATGTTTGGCCCAGCATCTCACATCTATTCCTCGTAAATAGTTGTGGGCCGCTGGGTTTAGCAAAAATAACTTCATCATTTCTCTCTCAAACTGCCTCACTGTTGTGGCTCTAGATGCGGCCCACATTGCATCCTTGAACAATCTGCCATTAAATTGTTTTTGAAAATTGCCATACAGGTGTCGGATGCAAAACTTATGATCCGCTTGCCTTACCACCTCTCTGACAGCAGGCACTAGCCCTTACAAAGATTCATAGTATGAGTTAAACATTGGTACAAAATGCATAATATAAACACAGAAGCCAAAAGCAATTAACTGCACCTTTTGTTAGTTAGAAATGATTGTCCATCCATTGCTAGATGGTGTGTTAAGATTGTCAAGCAACAATTCTAAAAACTAGCTCCATGAAACCCTATTTTCTACTTTAACTACTGCTACAGCAATCGGATACATTCCATCATTTCCATCGATGCTGACAGCAATGAGCAGCTGGCCCAGAGTCACTCCTTTCAAGTGGCAACCATCCAAGCAAATAACTGGTCTACCACAGTTCTGCACAGCCATTTTACATGCAACCAAAAACATGTACATTCTTTTAAATGCACTCATGTCTAATTTTACGCGCACCGAGCTTCCAAGATTAGACCTCCGAATCTCCTCGGCATAGGACCATATGAGCTTGTATTGCTCATTGTCATCCCCTTCGTTAATTTTTTTGGCTGCATTTCTTGCCATTCTAGCAAGGCTGGGTGTGATGTTGACGTTGAAGTCCTTCCTAACTATCTCAATTATGGAAGAAAGGTCCCAGTCGGCCTGACTTTTAAATCTGTCCAAGTAATGTACTGCCACCCATTTGGCAAAGGCATAACGACTTTCCATCTTTCTTGAGCAAGTGTGAACGTCGTTATAGAACTTTATTTGAAACATCATTTCACCTTGCATTTTTTAGGCATGCAACCATCACCTGCATCCTTCCTGGCATGCAACCCTCAACCTATGTGCGTCACTGTGGGTGAATTTAATCCCGTACCCATTCTTCAACGCATGATTGACAATTTCTTCTCTAATTTTATTCAATGAAGTATACTTTTTGCCAAGGCCCATACCAGCGAAGCTGCATTTTGCTTGTGGTGGGTGTCTAGGCCTACTCCCGGTCATCTCCATATCTTCGTCACTACTGGATTGGCATAATGAACGGAGGTCCTCCTCATCCTTCTCGTGTAGATTTGCTGAGACGGAGTGCAACACTATTGTAGCTTCATTTCTAAATCCACGTACCTGATTGGCCAAAAATGTGGCTGTAGGTCCTACTTCAACTTGACGGTTAATAACAGATTCCTCAACATTCCAAGATGCCATTTGCTTTTTAACAAATTCTTTAACTTCACCAAAAATGCGGTTCATTTCAACTCTCAGAATTCTCTAGGATTCGCTAATCGCTGACAAATTGTCTGAGAAAATTGTGAGGAGTCCTCGGGGTATTTATACAATTCGAAGTAAACCTTTGTGGTTTAGGTTGACACCACAGTAGTGTGTCAAGACACCGCGGCGGCTTCATACCAAACTGCCACGATGTCTTGACATACTGTTGCGGTTCCTTGATGAACCACCGCACTGTCTTGACACACCGTTGCGGTTCCTAGATGAACCACCGCGGTTTATCACATTTCTTCGCATAGTTTTTAAAAACTATGGAGTCGCAGCAGTTTGTATACGAACTGACGCGGTGCCACATCATCACGTTTAACGGCAAACGTGAAAGTGATATTGGATTTGACATTAAAAAAACGATTGTGGTTGGTTTGTCACTAATAATAAAAAATGATGGTTGGTTTGTCATTTTCCCCAAAAAAAATATTGGGGCTATTTGTTCTAATTTCTTCCCCTATATTTCCGGCGACCCTGACCCTCTCCCTCTTTTCACTGTAACTCTGGCAACACTTAGGCCCGATAGAGAGCCCATTGTTCTGGTCCTCTCCACCGTACGATTTTTCAATTAATTTCTCATTCGTTTCTCCCGCTTTGTCTCCAATTCCAATCGAACTACTCTCTTCCATCCTGCGCTTAATCCCCTTTCTCCGACAAAAAACATCGTCGCCATTTGAGCAGATTGAAAACTCTCTGCTAAACCTTTGTCTTCCTGTCACTGAACTCTCACACCAAAATCCTTGCTCGCACGCCTTCCTTTCTCCCTTTCGAGTATCAACCATTTTCGCTGAAACTTCAACATTGATCAACTTATCTACCTTTAGCTTAGGAAATTTGGATGCTCTCGGTTTGTCATTCATTCTTCACTACATTTTTTTTGCACACACCACGGATAATGGTTAATTGAACAGTGTTCAATTTGCAAGTAATTTTACTGTGACATGATTTTAATTCGATTACATCTATGACACTATAATTGGTGATTGGAGGTTCTCTGTTTAATTCTTGTGATGATGCTGTGTTTGGTTGAATTTTTTGAGTATTCGTTTGTTGATTCTATAATTGGAATGGAAATGAGCAAATTGATTGATAATCTATGTGGAATGTGCATCTTTGGTTAGAGGTTTTGTAATATAATTAAATGATATCATTTGTGTTGGGTGGTCCTGTCAGTTAAATCTTCCTTACTTTTAACACCTATATAGTATTTTGATTATAGGGTAATTTCACTCATTGTGCTAGAACTAGAATACATAACTCATTTTCTTTTAGTGTGATGCAGTGACTATTGTGCAGGTTCATTGTGGAAGCCCGCCTTGTGAAGGCCAGGAAAGGCTCAGGTGTGGGTCTGGCCCATATCAGGGGGACACAATCCCCCATCGCTTAGGAGAGTATAAAATGCATGGTTTATAAGTGGGGTTCTCTTCCCTAACTAGTACAATGCGTTTTGGGCTAACGCCAAGAACAAACCCGTGCGGGTTTTGGCCCAAAGCGGACAATATTGTACTGGGAGCACTGGGGGACGTTACAAATGGTATCAGAGCAAAATTCCAACTGGAAGTGTGACCGACGAGGATGTCGGGTCCCTAAGGGGGGGAGATTGTTGCAGCCCGCCCTGTGAAGGCCAGGAAAGGCCCAGGTGTGGGTCTGGCCCATATCAGGGGGGCACAATCCCACATCGCTTGGGAGAGTAGAAAATGCATGGTTTATAAATGGGGTTCTCCTCCCTACCTAGTACAACGCGTTTTGGGCTAACCCCAAGAACAAACCCGTGTGGGTTTCGGCCCAAAGTGGACAATATTGTACTGGGAGCACTAGGGAACGTTACATTCATCATGGCACTTAAAAAGAAGAAGGTCGATAAGACCTCCTTGTCATCAAATAGCTATGACAAGGAGGTCATTTTTGACTGACGTCTCTCCCGCATGGAGGTCATTTTTGAGGATCTCAACCGTTTTGTACATTTATGACTGATTAAAACTTTTATTTTTCGTATGATCATTACCTATAGCTCACTAAAAAGGTTTTAGCTCATAGCATGTTGTTTTCATTGGTTAGATAGAATATGTTTATGATAATACCTTGGGTTAGATTATTTGTAGCTCAAAGTGATAATGAGATGATATATGCATGTAGGTTTAGCGGGTCTATTATTAGTATTTTATTCATGAGTCTGCACTTATAGCATATAGTCTGAAGCGGTGACATATTTAGAAAATTAACAATAAACTTATATCAATAATAATTTTGATATTCTCCTTAAAAAAAGAAATAATGAATAATAATCTGCAACTTCGTGCTCTACTTTCAACTTTGAGTGAGTCATTTGGATACTTAATGAGTTGAAATTGTACATAAAATGAGGGACGTGAGAAGAATTTATCGCAAAATCATGAAAAATAATAATAATAATACTAATAATAATAATAGAGATATTCAATAGTTTCCCACTCTACTTATAATTTTGAACGAGGCTTTCAAATACTCAATAGGTGCAAATAGTAAATCAAAGAAGAGACAAAGGGAGAAACTTCATAGCAAATCTTTTTGGAAAAATATTTATTGCTAATAATTTATATTTTCTTCAATATCTATTCACTATTTTCTTAAATAATAATAAATCAGTGTCATTACTTGCATAAATTTATTCTTAGTGAAATTTTTTTTAATATGATCATTACTTGCAGCTCACTAAAAAAGTTTTAACTGTTAGCATAGCATAATATTGTCATTGGTTAGATAGAATATGTCTGTGATAAAACCTTGAGTTATATTATTTGTAGCTCAAAGTGATAATGAGATGATGTATGCATGTAGGTTTAGCATGTCTATTATTAGTATTTTATTCATGAGTCTGTACTTAGAGCATATAGTCTAAAGTAGTGACACATTTAGAAACTTAACAATAAATTTATGGGAATAATAATTATGATACTCTCCTTTGAAAAAAAAAAAGAAGAAATAGTGAATAATGAATAATAATCTCTCTCATGGTTTCTGTGATTTCCTGCTCCACTTTCAATTTTGACTGAACCATTTGAATACTCAATAGGTGAAAACTGAACAATAAAATGAGGGACTTGCAAAGAATTCTATCGCAAAACTATGAAAAATATGTATAATAATAATATTAGTAATAATAATAATAAAAGAAAAAAGAGTTTCAACAGTTCTCCACTTCACTTTCAATTTTGAGTGAGCTTTTCGAATACTCAATGGGTAGAAACTCTATAATAAAAGAAAGAACATAGGGAGAAATTCCACTACAAATCTCTTTTGAAAAAGAACATTATTGGCAATAATTTATATTTTCTTCAATATCTATTCAACATTTTCTTAAATAATAATAAATCGTGTCATTCTTGCATAAATTTATTATAAATGAAAATCTTATGCTAAGCAAGGGTATTCACACACATATGCACTGCTATGAGTAAGATATATGTAATAGTCAGGTTGAAGTTTTACATCTATTTAACATTCTTTAATTTATTGAGAGTTATAAATTTTGTGATTCTTTGAGGTAACAAATTTTATTTGGTAATGAAAACTGTGTTAGTATGTTAACTCTTCGTTTCAAGTATTCAATTTCTAATATCTATGAGGCATGTTTGAATTTTTATTTTATATTTTCTCCATTACTTTTCATGTTATTTTTGTTTGAAAACTAACAAAAAATTGAGTTTGGGATACAATAACTCTATGAAAATTAGAGTTGTTGTCGTCATTTTAAGCAAAGTTTGATACTTATTCTTGAGTTTTTGATAGTTTTAATCTATTTTAAGTTATGATGTAGATAAATAATCAAAAAGATAAAATGAATATGGAAAATAGTAAATTTTGCACATCTAAGCTATGACATAGAAGGAATAAAAATTTATGTCACGTCGCAGTAATTGGGTCATGGCTCAAAAAAGTTAAGCTGTGCCCCAACCAAAAAAATAGAGCTCAAGTCGCAGCCTAAGAATAAATGTCCTTTCTGAAATTATGAAATCGTAGATTCTGGAAACCCTAATCAAGACTCCATAAATACAGAATAATCAAACAAAAGAAGGAACCTTGGACAACCTTGAAACGTATTTTGGAGAGCAATCAAAGAAGATTTGGACATAGGAATAGGAGGCCGACACACATGTTACACTATTACAGTGACATCCGGAGAAAAATTTTGTAATACCCCGATAACATTTTCCCCGTATACGCGATGTAATAAATTTTTAGGATAATTAATATATTACATTGCATATCAAAATGTGTTAAATTATGACGTGTATTTATGGGGTTTATATTATGGGATAATAATTAGGTATGAAAAGGAAATGAAAAGATATAATTGACTAATTCGGACGCAGGCGGACGACACAAGGATGAGGAATGTCATCCGAAAATGCAAGGAACATCGTCCCAACGTTTTGGGACAATGCAGGACGAGCTTCAGGTCCCAATTCCCCCTTCAATGCGAGAATTCGTGTAATACCCAGAATTTTTATATCATAATTTAATAAGGATAATTGGATAGTAATTGGGGATATTTGGATTAATTGGATAATTATCGGGGTATTACCAAGGATGTATTCATTAGGTTATAATGTATGGAAATTTATTGGATGATAATTAATATTAATTAAGGGGAGTATTATATTAGATAATTAAATGGATTAGTTGGGATTAAAATATAAGATAGTAATTAATTGGAGATTAAATGAATATTAAATGAAGATTAAATGAAGGAAATTAAAATGGAGATTTGAGAAGGAGAACCGGTTCAAGGATTGAACCGGTTCGGTCTAGTGATTAGAAGTAAAATGGTCGCAGGCCATTTTGTGAAATGGAGAAGGGAGAAATCGTGAGGGAGAAGGGAGAGCTCCGCGGGCGATTCCTCCTTTGGCCGACCGGAGACGCGATGGGAGAGCTCGAGACGGCTTCCTCGTGGCGTGCGACTCTAGGCATGTGGACTCTGGTAGTGACGCGGGGACGCCGACGTCAGTGGGCTAGGGCTCGGAATAGCTGCAATTGGCAGGGCACGGGTTAGACATTTCAAAAGATATATTTTTCACATTAAAACTATTAAAGAATTCTTAACACACTTTATATAATTTACATATCATCCACATTTTAGTGAGTCACAACCCATAGGTCAAAATGTGCCGGGTAACGTAAACGCTCATCATGGCTATGCTCCTTCCACTGCAGTCTTTGTCATCACTCTATGTTTACTTTTTTTGGGTCAAATTCTTTACCTACATCACAAGATTTAACTATGAGTCTAACCCTCAGTAAGAGATAGAATGAAAATGATTTCATGTTGTCTCAATGCTCATGTTATCCAGGACAGAAAAGAACCTATCTTTTCTGTCCATTATTTAAGCCACATAACAGTTCAGACGTTGGAAATTATTGGTCCAAGAGAAAAGATACATCCTATGGTCCATCTTGGACAGAACTATCACTCAATCCCGACGAGAGATGAGATACATCATCTTGTAGTTCTCTCAAGTAGGACTGTTGATGATCCCCAAACCTCCAATGCCTATTTACGTTTATTCAATCCATTTCATTTACATTACAATGCATATGCATGAAAATAATTTCATATCATATCTGAATCATGATGCATGACGTGTATGCATTTCATTCAACCTTTAAATTTAAGCTCAATAGTTTATCACCACATTACAATCATTAACATTACCAAAGTTATACATCAAACAACATTAACATCACCAAACTAACAACCTACCAAAACAATATATCAAACAACATTGTAAAACAATACAACCTAGTATCTTGTGATGTAGACCGGAATGGTCAAGTACATGCATATCTCTTACCTTATATCCTTCAAGCAACTCAGTACTACAGATTACTTCTTCTTAATACTTTCAAAACCAATAGACATACATTACAATTCAAGATAAGAACATAGTAGTTTACTTTTACATTTTAGGGCTTTGATCCTATTTTCATTCAAATTTGACCTTTCATAACTTCTACGTTCCTTAATTAAATCCATTAATTCCAAAAACTACTTCTTCCTTAAGATGTCCTTAATAATATATCCAATTGACTCAACTCAGAAATTTCTGGAAAACAAACAATTAATATCAAATACAAAAGTCATCTGGTTTCAATCTTTCCCTCTATTTTTACTTCATCTTTCTATCATACTTCTGTAACCTTATAAAAATTCTTAACGAAACTATGGATGAACTTAACATACCTTGAACTTCAAAGGAAGAAGAGAAGAAGAACTCTAGAGAGGTTATTGAGAGAATTTTTTTTCCTTTCCTTTGAAAAGTTTTACCCTTCACAAGCCCTTATATCCTCAAGGTTCCTCCCATCTCCAGCACCAAGCTAGAGGTATTGCTGCATAGGATATCATTTCTCTTCAATTGATTGATCGCAAAACAACCTGAGACTAAACTCTGTGTTTTCTTTAGAACACTGGTCAACAACCTCTCTTCAAATGATCAACCGCAAGTATCAAAATTTACAATCTGTTTAGGCACTGGTTGTTCATCGATCGATGACAAAACAACCCATTTTCTAATATGTTAGAATTTGTGGTCGACCACTTCTATACTGGTCTGTAATGCCTAAATTAATCATTAATGTATTATGTAAAAGATTTTATTAAATGAACAAATATTTTAAAAAGGGTATGTGTTGTACTCATTAAATTGGGAGCTAAATTGGATAATAATGGTGTTAGTATAATTATTATAAGTTGAAGGAATTATTGATGAATGGAAGAAATTGGGAAGAAAATGGACGTCCTTTATAGTTGGACGGACGTCCCTTATGAAAGGCGGGTTTGGTGAAATGGACGTCCCTTGTGAAGACGGATGTTGGTATGTAAGTGAGATGGCGTCGTTTGGTGCGAAATGGACGTCCTTGTGAAGACGGACATTGGTATGTAAGTGAGATGGTGTTGTTTGGTGCGAAATAGACGCCCCTTGTGAAGATGGAAGTTGGTATGTAAGTGGGACGGCATCGTTTGGAGTAAAGAATGGAAGCCATTTGAGAGTTACGGACATCCCTCATTGAGAATCGGATGTCCCTCATTGAGGAACGAACGTCCCTCATTTAGAAACGAAAGTTTGTAATGGCAAAGAAGCTGACGACCATCTCTTTTGGATTGAGGGATGTCTGAATAACGAAGGCAACAGATGCTCCTTGTTGTAGAACAAACGTCCCTTGCAGCGAGGTGGTTGACGAACGTTAGAGGTGGAATGATAGAGCTACATGTTTTGCAAAAAACCATATTTGGGCGAGAATCCCACTTCTACCAGACATAATCTTGCCCCCTATCTTCAAAATTCTCCTGACAAATCTCCTTTTCACTCTCTGGAAGGTGGCGAATCACGAACGCAATTATGGCAATGTTTGACCTTTTTCCGTTGGAGGTGGGCAGACATCCATCAACTCTCTCTCTCTCTCTCTCTCTCTCTCTCTCTCTCTCTCTCTCTCTCNCTCTCTCTCTCTCTCTCTCTCTCTCTCTCTCTCTCTCTCTCTCTCTCTCTCTCTCTCCCTCATTTATAACTGATGGCATGGGTTACTTTTGGAACTCTACCCTGAGAGTTGTGACTAAGAGTAAGGTGGGAGCTATGTTTTCCTTATATGAGAAAAAAGTATCCCTATGAGCTGTGAAAGAATTTTGGAGTGAGCTGTTATTGGAAACTTCTTGGACATGGTTATTCTATCCAAAGTACCGTGACTTTGAAATGAGTTACTGAGGAATTACTGCTCTGCTAAAGGTAAGGATTAGAATGTAGTTGGCCAGAGGAGGTCCTACATCATGGGTTTATTGTTGTTTGACATTGAGTTATCCCTTGTGAAATATAGAACTGCTTGGTTGTTGATACTAGACATGGATTGCATTACTCACTACGAAATGTTATTGCACCGTGAACTGATATGGTAGTGTTGATTCTATAAGCATGAAAAACTAAGTCTGTATAGGCAGTGGTTCAAACTATGAGTGGTTGAATAGGATGCTAAAATTATATTGTGAAGAATTTCCAGGTTGATACCGCACAAAGTTGAAATGGATTCTTGTCTCTATTTCATATTTATATGTTATTTTTAACTAAACTTTATGAACTAAAATCTGTGAAGAGCTGGATGAATCATGAATCAAACTTGTAACAGGATTGGATAATATGAATTAGATCTACAAAGTGTCGGTTGGATTTAGCATAAACTGAACCTGTAACTTATGAAATGAAATTGCAGCTTCCTAGAAATAGCATGAATTGAATACGTTAGGAATCGTATAATGAATTCATGAAATAGTAGATAAATCATATATGTGTTAGTCCTGCTTAAATATAATTCACTGATGGATGTTACGTTTCCTTTATATATATTTGTGAATATCCGTGACATCCATATATCATACTTAGGGCTTATGAAATTGTGAGCATATTGCATGATATGTCTAATATATGTAAATAGGAGTGTGGGGGTTCGAGAGAATCGATGACGGTCCATCGGTGGTAACACCCCTAATGGATGTATCTCCTCCCATGTAGGCAGCGGAGTGACGGTTAAACCACATGGACTATAGGGTTCATCCATTCTCTTGTACAAAAATCCCCAACGTCTTTAACAAAAGAGTATGGTGACGGCATGTGGTGACACCCCTAATGGATGTATCTCCTCATCAGAGTGACGGTTAAGCTACATGATCAATTGACGTATCCATCTCAAATTTCCAGAGAAGATAGGCTCTTTTTTGTAATGCATTGCATGATCATGCATAACATCTGCATTGCATTTCATTCTAATTCTTGCTGGGCACTAGGCTCATTGTTTTTCCCCTGATGTAAGTGATTCTTATGATGTTTGTGACATACCAGTTGAGGAGGAGGCATTTCAAGATGATCCCTTGGGTTATCACCCGAGTTCAACTTGATGGTTGTGGCACACGTAAATGGTGTTGGTTAATTTGAACAATTAAACTCTCTATTTTGACATGGTATAATGTTTTGTAAACACGGACTTGTGTTGGAAGGACTAGAACTATCTTTTGAAAAGCTTTTTATTTAATTTTGCTTGATTAACTCTGATTTATGCATTCGAATAAATTAACCGAAAATTTTTATACCACAAATTTTAAAATAGAGAAAAATAGTTTCAAATAGAACAGGGCTTTACACTAGTCTACTACTTTTCAACCCAAGAGCCCTCAATTCCTAATCTGTATAAAATTGGTTGACCAATCCCAAGCTGATCAACCACTTTGCCAATCAAATGTGCCTTAGCCATCTAAATTCCTACTCCTCCTTAAGCCATACCACTAAGCTCATAATTTATAACACATCATAATTTCAACACATCCAACTCATAGATCTCTAATTCCAAACACATTATAATTAACAAAACACATTGCATAAACAATTATTTACATGGAAAACATAGGAATTTTCTAGATATTACAGATTTGGATGGGGAGTATACTTCTACTGCTTTCTTTGATTTACTTGTATAAATGGAATTATTCATCAAATTTCATTTATTGATACTCTAGAGAAAAATGGTGTTGCTAAAAGAAAACATATGCATCTTATAGAAACTGCTCGTTCCCTTTTATTGTCTGCCCATGTTCTTAATGAATTTTGGGGAGAAGCAACTCTCAATGCTACCCACTTAATTAATAGGTTTCCGATCAAATAAAATTTAGGTTTGTTTGCTTTTGAGAAATTGTATGAATATGCTCTAAATCATTTCTTTTTATGTTTCTTTGGCTCTACTTGTTTTGTTCTTCATCCTTAAGTTGAGCATAGTAAATTGTCATCACGATCTGTTCTTTGTGTGTTTCTAGGTTATGGTGTAGGTCAAAAAAGATATTGGTGTTTTGATCCAGTTAGTCATAAATTATATGTTTCTCGTCATGTTGTCTTTCTTAAACATATCTCTTTCTTTTCCATATCTAAGAGTACTCATAATATGACTAAGTCTAATCTGAGTTGTATTGATCCTTTTGTTGTTGATTGTGATATTGATTCTCCTAGTTCTACTTTAGATTATACTTCTTGCAGAATTATAGTTGATAAGGTAGCGGATTCTAGTACTTTGGCTACTGCACCTTCTATTGCTCCTCCTTTTCCTACCATTGTTTCATCATCACCTACGATCATGGCTCCTCCTCCAACTTGTCAGTCTACACATATTCATAAGTCTACTAAACTCTTTGATTTTTTTTTTACTCTTGTTATTCTAACTCATTAATTTTTTTTTTTTTACTTCTATTCACCATCTCGTTGAGCATGTATCCTATAAAGAGGTCATTCATTATCCTTTTGGGCAAACACCAATGGCTGAGAAAATTACTCTTATGCATCAAGTTCATACTTGGGCCTTGATACCATTGCCTCTAGGTAAACATTCCATTGGATCTCGCTGGGCTTATAAAATTAAAACTATGTTGGACAAGTCTATTGAACGATACAAAGCTCGGTTATTTACTAAAGGATGTTCTCAATAGTATAGTATAGATTATGAGGAGACTTTTGCACTTGTCGCCAAAATGACCACAATTCTCACTCTTATTGCAGTAGCCGTTACTTGATGATGAACTATTTCTCATGTGGATGTTAAAAATACTTTCTTAAATAAAGATCTTCAAGAAGAAGTCTACATGATACTTACACATGGGTGTTTCTTATCAACCTAAGGAAGTTTGCAAGGTTAAAAAAACTCTTTGTGGTCATGCATGGTTTGAAAAGTTTTCTACTGTGGTTACTTCACTTGGCTTTTATATTAGTCGTCATGACTCTGCTTTATTTGTCAAATGCTTATCTACTGGTCATATTCTACTTTCCTTGTATGTTGATGATATCATTATTAATGATGATAATATTGATGAGATTGTTACATTAAAATATGAGTTGACTAAGCGCTTTGCAATGAAAGATCTTGTTGTGCTAAAACAATACACTACGCAAGTGCACATATCAAAATTAAGTAATAATAATAAATAAAAGTTGATCCCACGAGTACAAAATTATCAAAATTTAAATCTAAGGAAAACAAGTTGATTAAAAGTGGAAATAATTTAGAATCATGAATTGAGAGTTAATTAAATGACTAAATCAGAGCACAAACAATCAGATGAGAAATTCAAATAATGGAAACATGACTTAAATTTGATTTCCCTTTTTATGTGAATATTATTACAAATTCTTTGAATATACTGCAACAAAACAAGTTAGATGACATAAAATTTTTCATTTTCATACAAGACTTGTTAGGATTAATTCCTATAATATTTTCTTCATGATTGTGAAAGACAAATATCATATATAATTCACTTAAACATAATTCTAAATAAGTTTTATGATTCAAACAAAATGATATGTAAATATTTGAATTAACAACATAACATATATGAAGTCAATATTTTCACACAATTAAATATCGTTCTTAATTCCTATTTTCCGTTAAGTATAATAAGAATACAAATATTTATCAATGCCTTTCGAATAACGAATAAAATAAACATTAAAAACATATTGAATTATCTAATTCATTCAAGCAACAAAACACAATAAAAAGTAAGAGTTTCACATAATCAAGTACTCTGTCCTCTTACCCACTCAAAACTTAGCCAATAAAAGAACCAAGTTTGTTCCTGTTCTGAATCCTCGCTTGATGGGTTTCCTCGTTTCTATCTCTAGAATATTTGTTTCCGCCATGAATTTGCATAGAATATCATTCTGCATAAGTTTTATCATGGAAATTATACAAAAACATATCTTTTATATATAAACATGATGTTGTAGTGTGTTTTAGCATTCCATAGCAAAAAATATAATTTTTATTTATTAAATCATCAATTTCAAAAAATATTCACATAAAACATAATAACCTTTTTTTTAAGAGTTATCAGATCTAGGTCTTCTTCATTACTTTTTGGGAATCGAAGTTGCTTCTTCACCAAATGGTATTCTTCTCTATCATACTAAGTATATTATACACATATTTAAGCATACTCGCCTTACAGATAAAGAGGTAATCAACATAACTCTTGAGCATAATGCTCAATACTCTCCCTCTTATAGGATTCCTTTGTCAAATCCTAGTCTATATCGTACTATTGTCAGGAGCTTGATTTATCTCACGATCATTGGTCTAGATATTGCACACGTTGCTCATATTATTAGCCAATTTTTTACTTCACCTATTATAGTTCATTGTGCTGTTGTTCTTTGTATTTTGAGGTATCTTGGAGGTACTCAGTTTTAGAGTTTTCTCTTTTCATCTAATTTATCATTGGAGATGCGTGCATACTTTGATGCCAATTGGGCTTATGATCCTACAAAGAGTCCATTAGATTTTGTATTTTTCTTGGAAGACCAAAAAGCAAGATAATGTTTTTAGATCTTCTATAGAGACGAAGTATCGTGCTATAGCTTCTACTACTTGTGAGATAATTTGGTTGCATTGGTTATGTAACGACCCGTAACTTCTTTCCTTTGAAAACATGTAAATTTTAAAACTTTTTCTTTTATAAAAACAGCGAAAGAGTTTTCTTTCATAAAATCTTTTGTAAAACACAGCAAAGGAATAACTGAATAAAACACTTTACGAGTTAAAAACATTTATTAAATCATTTAAATAAATTTCTTTTCTTTTACAATTTAAATACATTTACAAAGCCTTTACAAACAATTTATTTTACATCTATTAGCCTAGTCAACCATAAGATTCGCACGTGCAAATCCTTCATCAACTGCTCCCTAGCCTGTTCTCGTGAGTGTACCTACATCACAAGACTTAACGAATGAGGCTAAGACTCAGTAAGTAATATAAAAGAAAATTGTAAACATGTTATTCATCTTTTAAAATCATGTGTCATTATCCATTTTCATTTTCTTTTATCTTATACGTTTTAGGCTCTTTTCTGTTTCTATTTATGTTTTCATTTCCGTTTTTCTTTTTGTTTCTGTTCCCGTTCTCGTTTCCATATCCGTATTAGTATTCGTTTCTGTTTCCGTTTGTAGAAATCTGTTTCCGTTTCTGTGTTCATATCTGTATCTGTATCCATAGTTGTATCTCTATCCGTTTTTATTTATATTTCCGTTACTGTTACTGTTACCATTACTGTTTTCTTCATCTTTACTTTACTGTTCTTGTCTTTTGTTTATGTACCGGACATTACTTAGCAGTCCACAAAAACCATTATCTTTATATGCTTTAGTTGTCGGGTCATGCCATGATACTTTAAAATTCGTATACAATTTTCCATTTTCGTTTTCCTTTATCTTTTACGTTTTAGTCTCTTTTTCGTGTTTGTTTTCCTTTATCTTTTAAGTTTTAGTCTCTTTTCTGTTTTCCGTCTTCGTTTTCCTTTATCTTTTACGTTTTAGTCTCATTTCCGTTTTCTATTTCAGTATCTTTTCTGTTTACATTATCCACTTCGGTTGCAGGACACATGCTTGCAGTCCGAACTCACATATTTGTTCCCAGGATAAAACAGGAATCCACCACTATTATCCTGGAACACTTCTTCTTTGGTATTCAACTCAAACCTCAATCATTGGGGAACCAATCCACCCAAAGCCTCTAATCATAGGGACCACGTCCACCAAGTCTCTATTTATGAGTTTAAGTTCAATATCAAAGCCTTAATCATTTACCATTGGAATGCAACTCAATCATTGGGAGACCAATCCACCCAATGCCTCTAACCATGGGGACAACGTCCACCAATCCTCTGTTTATGAGTTACATACCAATGCCTCAACATATACTTTAGTTTCTTGATTTCTTTTATCTTTTCTTTACTTAAAACCTCATGCATGATATAACCATTTTCGTAACCTTTTGAAAACCATGATATGTGTCATGCTCGTGAATGCATATAGTGCTGCCTATCATATCATTACTATAATCTCTAAACATACTTAATATCATAACTTTTAACGTAAAGAACCTGCATCTATTAAACATATCATTAAAAAAATCTAATTCTAATAAACACCCAATAAGCAGCAGTACAATTCACGAAACATGCTCAATATCGACTATTCTAATAAAGATGTAAACAACCTTAATATTCTACTAAAGCACTAAACAATCATCATACAACTCTTAACTCTTGTGATGTAGGGTCCCAAAGACCAAAACACATGCGTATCACTTACCTGTCGTCCTAAATGCGTTTCAACACTTTATTCTTCTTCTGAATACCTTCAAAGTCATTGGCATTTAATCGTCAATAATTACGGCTCATAAATCTTAACATCATCGATACTCTAAATCCTTATTCATCACACAATAGAATTTCATAATTCAATTCCAATTAGTAGAAAGCATTATAAACCGATGGACTATTCATTAAGTCAGTAGCTAAATCACATCTAACAGACTACCTTTCTTCAATAAAACCATTAAGCAGGCATTTATAACCGACATATTCTATCCTTAACCAACACCAACAGAAGAGCAAGCATACAGAGAGCCATATTAATAAAATCCTAAACTGAGCATGTATATTTATCGAAAATGTAAACACACAGGGACAATCCCAGCATACCAACCCAAATCCACAGACCATTACTTCGTCAAAACCATCAATAACAGGGAAGGCTACTATAACACAACATCACATTTATCATCCATCCATTTTCTCACAGTATAATCTCCACATAAAATCCTGTAAGAGTGAAGGAAATGAATACCTCGCCAGGAGAACACCCGAGAAGCCCAGACCCGAGAGCTGCTTCCCCTCTTTCTTCTCTCTTCCTCTTCTCCTCTGTTTCTATGCTTCCAGCGAGTTCCCTTTTCACCCGAAGCTTCAATTCACAGACTCCCTCTCTCACTCTGTCTTTCTCAGCTTCTCTTCTCTCGGTTTCTTTCTCCACAGAGAGCTCTTTGCTCTCATCTCTCTCTCTCTGCCTTTTTCTGCCACGCCATCGCCACGGCCATTCCTTCATCATCAATCACTACTACGCCACCGCAGAAATACCGCCCAACACCTTGCAACACTTACCTCGGTTTGGCGCTGCGAACACCGTAGCTCGCGGTACACGGTTCGTTCATTCGTTCCGCGGGTTCCGGTTACCCGAGCCCTAGTCTCGCGATTCGTCGCACTTCCTCCTCATGTCGACAGCCGCAGGACGCCAGACAGCTCCCCGTTATCGTACTCCTCCTTCGCGAAGCCCAGCTCTCCACGAGAGCTTCGCCTCCTCTGCCCGAGTCCTCTCCCCTGCTCCCTCTTCTTCTTCAAAAATGGTCGCGGGCCATTTAATCCTCTTCCCCCGCTTTTTCTTCTCAAAGCCAGACCGAACCGGACTCCCCATTTATTTCATTAACGTGTGTGTGTGTGTGTGATTACAGGTCCAACTATTGCCAATTTTTTGTACAAAATCGGATTCAGTTTCATGATTTCATTTAAGGGGGATGTTAGATTATATTTTATAATTATTTTTATTCAAAAGGTAGTTTAGTCTTTTACTATTAAATTTTTGTACCTTATTTAAACAACTCTTTCTTTGTATTTTCTTCAATCAAGTAATTAATTCGAAACCCTAGCCTTTCTTTATTCTTTTAAATTGAATTTGTCAGATTTCACACTCTAAACATTATATGCGATATTATAGAAAATATTATAAGATCGCAAGAGATATTATAGGAGGAGGTTCTCACCTCATGTAATATATATATATATATTCAAAGTTCCATACATGAGCAATATTTTAAAATCAGTGTCAGTTAATACTATCAGTCAGACTGATTTGCCATTTTATAAGAGGAGTGGAAGAAGCATGAATGAATAGGTACAAGGGGACTGTGGTGAGGAGATGGATTCGAGCTCCATAAAACAAGAAGTTTGTAGACTTATGGGGATTCGACGCATGTTAGAGAAACAAGACCTTCGTCTGAACTTTCTCAGCCACTTCCCACGCCACATCAAATTAAAGGGCTACGACAAGGAAGTTATTTTCATGAATGTGGATAGATTAATTAAATATACTCATTTTACTACATCCTCATGCGACACAATATCGATAAATTCCAAGAGATAGGAGCTGAGTACTCTGCTTATCAACCCCAACGGGAGTAATTGGAGAATACTTGAGATGCATGCGGTGGAGACAAACTTAAGGAATGGAATGATTGTATGCGTGGAGAATGTCATCAATTTAACAAGACTCAAGGGATCCATTGACGTCAGATGAAAGCTATATACAAGACTTAAAAAAGCAGGAAAAAGATGTGGTCAAAATCAATAGAAACAAATAGCCCCATTATTGGGAGACGCAATGGACCGGGCAAGGAATTCTGTACTGAGCTTGCAAAATCACAGGGATGGAAGTAACCAAAGGTTGAAAAGAGAAGAAGCCAGTGATAAAAACCAAGACAGGAAAGCCATTGCAGCTGATATTTGATATCTACTGCAAAACTTAGGAGGGCAGTATGAACCTTCAGAGTGAAGCAGGAGATTCACAACGCTCGCTGTCGAACAGGCTGCGGCTAGTGTGAGAAGTGAGAGGACCTGTAATTTTTTGTACACTTTTTCATGAGTTCTTGCAAAAGCTTTTCCTATAGAGAGCAGAGAATGAAGAGGTTACCCAATCTCCGATGACGATGATTAACAGCATGCTGGGCTGCCGAAGGGAACATTTCACCAGAACAGAGTAGCCGTCAACTATTGCTAAAGTAAAACTCCATGGAATAACCAAACCCATCACTGTAACTAGGTAGCTGCCACAAATTGATTGAACAGAGGAACTATGAGCAACATCCAAAAGAAAAATGACCCTAAATGAGTAGTTTTTCAGAAATCTACTTGGAAAAGTTTGTTCAAACTGAATCTGATTCACGATCAACTTGTTTTTTTGATTTGTGGAGATTATTTACCAATTACCATTTTATAAAAATAGAAAAAATTCTATCAAATTGACTTCATGGTCAGGCAAAGAATTTTTGAGCCGAGTTTTGGGAATTACAATTCCAATAATTTCATCGTCTTTCAAAAGTTTTAAGTTTACTGAATTCTTGTCATAGTTTTCCAAGCTGTAAATAAACTGGAATCTAAATTTCTAGAGAAACAACCCAATAATTTCAAGAAATTGTCATCAGTTTCATAAGCAATAACTTATGTACCATTGGAGATGCAAAATCGAATGAAAAATACTGATAATAACAATTATAGAACCGCTCAGAGATGGAAGCCATAGCCAGAAAGGGAAAATTGAAGTTTACCAGAAAGCGGTGTAGCTGTAAAACTCAACACCCAAGGACATGAAGAGAAGGGAGGCAGATGAAAATATGGTCTGTCCTAATCTCAGAGAGAAGCTGGCGCTCGTACCCAATGATCCAGGCACTTCGTCCATCCCTTTTTTTCGCATTAGATTAGACTCTTCATCCTCTCATCGCATTTCTTCAGTTCCCGTCATCTCCGAATCAAGAATTACCCTTGGAAAATTCCGATTCTCTGATGCAATCCAGCAATTCCCAGCTGGCGGACAAGAGAGTTCTCCGATCGCCGATTTCCGGTGACAAATTTGAAGAGGTGGGAAAGAACAAAACGGTGCCTTTCGTTGGTTTTTGGTGGGCACGTTTCAGAGATCCAGAAAGACCAAACAGACTGACATGGCTGCCGCCATTCAGAAATGATTTTTAACTGCGCCAAAAAGTGTAGGCTTTAGCTGATGCATTCCATATTCAACGCTTGAGAAATAAAGAATTAGAGAAGAAATGGTCATAAATTAGAGAGAGCGAGGGAGATCGCATTCTTTTGAGTGGAGGGTTATGGAGGTGCCACGTGTCAAACTCACAACACCCAACATTCTATTTCCATCACTAAGGTGGTAGATTCGACTAATTATAATAAGAAAAAGACAAATAAATAAAAGGAAATTAGGGAGGAATTGGGAGACCAAACATAAGATGTGAAAAGAGGACGTCGAATGTTGTCATTTTAAAAAAGGTTGATTGTCAGTTGTGGGCAGCCATGCCATTGGTGGGCTCTCTCTTACAAGCATCCCCATTGGACTTTAAAATTCAACCACTCACGTCCGTCCCTATTAGCTTTACTTTCAATTATTTTTGTAACAAACATTCATGTGAGAGCAAGTGATTTAAGACTGCGTTGTCAGAAAAAAAAAAAAATAGAGCACAATGATTATATAAATACGGGTTCATCATCTCTAAAAATTACAGTAAATTTGAAGAACAAAATTGTTTTGACTTACGTCTACAAGTGATGATATTTGGTGGACATGAAGAAATTATGTCATGCCCACAACAGGCCTAACAGAAAAGTTAGGTTAGGCGAATCAATTTTCAAAAAGAACTCAATCACTTAATTCAAGGTTAGATGAAGCGGAAGTCTTAATATAAAACTAAGCATAAAATCCTAAGAAAATGTGACGGGATCCACCTAGTAATCATGAGAATTAAAGATATCATAAAAAAAATAACAAAGAGAAAATACTATGTAGGAAAATAAATCATTTAACACCAATACAAATTTAACAAACAAACAAGAAAAAAAATCTCACCGAGGATAACAGGGAGACTGTAATACCCCGACTTTTTTATATTAAAATTTAATGAGGATAATTGGAAAGTAATTAGGCGTATTTAGATTAATTGGATAATTATCGGGGTATTACCAAAGACGTATTCGTAAGATTATAATTTAAGAAATTTATTGGATAAATTAAGGATTAAACTGGAAAGTGTATTTTGGAGTTTTTGAACTTTTTGGACAATCGCAGACGAGGCGCTAACGCCTTCTCTCATCTGAAATCGTATTTCTGAAAGGGTTGAACCGGTTCGTAATTGAATCGGTTCAGTTTGAAGATAAATGGAAAGAATTAAGTTTTGATAAAGAAGAAATATGATTTAAAAAGGAAGGAATTAAAATGAAGGAAGAATTAGAAATAAAATAAAAGGGGAGATGGTGAACCGGCTGAAGAAATGGGAGGAAGTTGAACCGATTCTCCCTTAACCAGTCTGGATTAAGTAGAAATGAGAGGGGTGAAGGGGGGAATCGGGAATTTGGCCCATGGCCTCTTCGCGACGAACAGAGAGAGAGAGAGAAGAGAGATGGAGAGAGAGTGATGAGGCAGGGGAGATGACGAGCTCGGCTCGGACTCTGGCGGCTCCTTCGCGACGAGTGGTGGTGCGAGCTGTTGCAACGACAAACGGCGCAAGACGGCTGAGGGCTCGGGAGGTGGGGCTTGGCGAGAGGTTTTGGCATGAAGGCTTGGGTCGTCGGTGCAGTGTCGAGTGACTGGCGATGCTCGGCGACGGCAGTTTGACGACGACGAGGGAGTAGGGATTGGCAAGGGTTGGCGTTGGGGGTCTGCGATTCTAGCCTCGGGTCGATGGCTGGAGTAGGCGGTTTGGGTGGAGCAGTTGGGTCTGAATTACGGTTCGGCCTGAACCATTCCTAGCTGGTTCTTACCTTGTTGAATTGGACAGTGGAACGTGCGTGGGACGTGCGAGAGGAATGGAGAAGGGTATGGTGATGAGGCAGGACGTGGCCGTGACAGGGGGTGGCACGTTGTGCCTGCCTCTCTGGTGAGGTAGAAAGGCAGACGTGAGGAGAGGAGGATGGCAAAAAGGAGCTCTCAGGTGAAGAGTGCTCTAGAGAATTGAAAGGCAGAAGAAACATAGAAGACGGGGAAGGCTGGAGAATGAAGCTCTTGCATGAGCTTCTGCGCGAGGAAATGCTCTCTGGATGGTTGAGCTGCTGCTTGCCCCAGGTCTTCAGGTGAGAGATTTTACTCTGTTGATTCATTGTGGTCTCTTATTTCTGTTCTGCCGATTAGTCATTGCAAGTGTTTTGTGCGAATGTTATGTGATGAAACATGAGGGATTAGAGATGGCAATGAACATTTGATGGGGAGGCAGAACGTGATGGTTGGATCTCCTAGAAGCTCTCGAGTCTCTTGGAATCTTCAGGTAAGAAGGTCTCCTCCATTGTTTTTATGGATTAAAGATGAGGATAAAATATTTGAGTTATACTCTGTTGGTGGATAATGCTTTTGGTTGATGTTGGAATGCTCTTTAGTGATTGTGTAGTTGTTGGCTCTGTGAAGGATAGTCAAATACATGCTTTGTTGTTGGGAATAATAATCTAAATCATATTATTGGACGTAGGAAAATGATAAATTGTTGTTCTGATTCAACTTGTTGGATAATAGAATTGAATATATGTATGAAGTGTTCTGTTGTTGGATTGTTGGATTGTATGAAGTGCTCTATTGTTGGATTGTTGAATTAAGGGTCTATGAACTCTCTGTAATGGATAATATAAATCATCTGTTTGATAGAGTTGTTGTTCGTATTATTCTATGTGAAGTTAATGCCTCTGTTGATGATTTCATATTGAAGATTTCATGTTCTGTTAATTATACCTGCATAATGTTCTCTGTCAGAGCTATTAGAACTATTAAATGGTTGAAGAAAAATATTGGAAGAATGCTTTCTCTTTCCTTGGAATGCATTAGCCACTGATGGTTAAGTCATGATAGGTTAAGTTCCATTTAGGCGTCAAAGAAGTTCTTAGAATTATTGTATAAGTTAAAATACGAAAAGGAAATGAAAGTTATAAGTCGTAATTATTAATGATAGATGTTTTTAATTATGAAGGTATTGAAAAAGAAAAAGAAGGATAAAGATTAAGTACGAATACGCAATAACACCTCGATGTAAGAAATTGAGTAGAGTCATTGGCCAATGGGGCCCTACACAATTAGTCGTGTCTTTACTTTAATTGTTTGTTTACATTTCCATCATGTTGCTTTAATTATTATGCCTATACAAATCGCACATTATTAGTTTAATTTCTGAGCATGTTTAGTATATTAGCATATGATTATTGTTTCGTTTAAACTGCCAAGCATGTTTGTGTTGTTACCGCTTTCCTTAAATTGCCAAGCATGTCTACGTTGTATTTCCCATGAACTGCCAAACATGTCTAATTGTTATTGTCTCTTTTAATTACCAAGCATGTTTAGAATGTATCGCCATGTATAGGGTGTTAGTAACTTTTATTCAATCTCTTACTTGTATATATATGATTGTGACTATTGCTTCTTATTTCATGCTTTTATATCATGGTTATTACTGCTTTCCAATGACATGCATCATGATAATGTTACATGCATCATGATAATAGAAACAAGTAGGAAGTGCCACCTCTGGGGTGGTACTCATATGCATTATGTGAGGAAAAGAATGAATGAAAATAATGAAAGAAAAGAAAAGATGATGGGGAGTTGGGGGGCAGATGGGTAGTTCAGATCTAGTTTTGTAGCTAGGCTACACCCCTCCCTCGTCGGGAATAAGACTAGCTACCCACAGGAGGTTACAAGCCGATCAAGACTATACCATCCCACATGGGTTCCTCCAATCACCTGCTCGACGTACAAGTAAGGAACGAACGAACGAATGTAATGAAAAGTTTGGTTTGGGGTGGTACCCCACTCCAAAAGAACTAAAGAGAGGCATACAACATACTGCATACCTCATTTTTTACTAGGCTTCGGGCTCACAGTTGCTAATGGTGTAGGTACATGCACGAAAAAATGATGAACAGGTGAAGGAGCAGTTGATGAAGGATTTACACGGATGGGATTTGTGGCTAATTAGGCTAAGGAAAGTAAAAGAGAAAAGTAATTTGTAATTAACACATAATTATTTGTTTAGTATTCTTTAAATGAATTTCTTATGCTTCCGCTGTGTTTTAAGAAAAGATTTCATAACTATGGTTTTCCACTGTTTAGAACGATTTTCATAACGAGTCTAAGGAAAGGATTTTTAACTGCCCAAAAGAACTCGGATTTAATTAAGAAGGTTTTAATAAAGATTTTAATTATTTTATAAAAGTTTTAAATTTAACGCATTTTTAAAAGATAATAAAAATTGGGTCGTTACAGAGACTTTGACCCTGATGATCTAGACCTAAGAGAAAAATATGGTTGAGAGATGAGTGACCAACTCAGTAAGGGAAATCTATACTAAATGCAATGCAGAGGAAAACTGATTTTACTTTTCTTTTGGAAAATTATGGTTAAATGCATCTTATTATAGTACATGGGCTTTTAAAATCACATTTAAAAACTTCTTTTATAATTTTATGCAAAAATAGGGTTCATGACTCATCGATCAGACTTTTTGTAAAATGCGTTGTATACATGGCAAGCTATGTCTTGAAAATGTCTGCATCATTTTTCATCAGAAAACGTTATCAGCGAAAAAGGATAGTCACACAATGGTCCATCTGAACACAACATAGAAAGGTGGTCATCCGTCGATAGCAATACCTCATGAGTCGGAAGAAAAATGGTGTTCAGGATCCGGAGACTAGGTGGCACCACCAAACATATAATCAAAGAACAGATAAGATTGATGGCGACGAATTACTACGCAACTAGCTATCAGTCACATATATAATTGACAAGGGTTGCTAGTGAGCAAAGCGCCAAGCCATCACGCCACCTATCAAATGGAAATGTACTAGGCAAATAAAACTCAGCAACTAACAATCTTCCAATCCATTTACTAAAATACCCTAGTCAGGTTCAGGGATTTGAAACATAAGGAGCACGTCATCATCGCCTATTACCCATTTCAACTTTAAGTATTCGAAACCCAAGCACATGTCACAAATACCCTATTACCCATTTTGCATGTGCACACAAATAATCTTCACGCAACAGAAGATCTACTCAATAGCCTCGTGATGCTTTGATACCAAGAACGTCCAAAGCATCAAGAGGATTCATTCTCTTAGATAACACAATAGGATTAAATGTATGATAAAGTAAGTGTGTGAAAACACAAGTATATATACGTAAAAACAGACGTTTTGTCGAACAGTTATCGTTAGATTTTTATATGTGGCAACCCACAAAAATATAGTTTGAAAACCATGATATAATGCAATGCATAAATTATAAAGATCCCTACTTCATAGACAACCTTGATAACCATACCTACTAGCCAACTCCACGTGCTATCAGAAGCGAGAGTCAAAATCAGCGACATCTCTAGAACCTATAACAAGATCGATGTCAAAACCCCTAATAATCACAAGAGAAATAAGGAATGAATCCTGAACCAAGACCAGGAACCCCAAACAAATGCTAGAGACAAAACAGAAAACCAAAATGAAAATCGAAAACAGACTGGAAGGATTATCACAAGACTTCTTGGCTCGAGTCAAGGAATGATAAGAACCCAAACATTGAACCAAGAAGGCATACTGTCCCAAAACAAGATATGGTTGATAGAGCTGAATGAAGTTCATTGACCCAAACTTCACAATACAAGAAGTGGGGTCGATTAAGGCGTAGCAGTGGTCGACTAGACACAACGAGAATTAACCATAAAGACCCTAATGCGAACCTAGGGTATTAACGAACCCTTGACCCAACAACAATGCAAAAAAAAAACAATGGATCGTCTCACGAATCAAGGTCAAAACGAGGAACTTGACCCTAGCCAAACCTGTCGACTAGAACCAGAGTTATTAGAAGAGGAGCTTGACCTTAACCAAACTTGTTGGTTGAACCAAACTATCAGAGTTTTGATCTTTTAAGTTAATACTTGAGAAGATCAAGTTCTTTGCAAAGAACTCAAGAGAGAAAACTCTCAAAAGCTGAAAAGCTCTCATTCCATTAATGGGTAACAACAAAAAACCTAATATGCTAGCACTAAGGTGCTTTTGTAAGCTAAAATTAAAGTAGATCTAATCCTAATTGAATAAAGAAATCTAATCCTAAAATAAGATAAAATAAGATAAGATTTAATTAATTAATGGCATGTGCTTGAATTAATTAAGGGCATGTGCTTAAACTATTTAATGACATATGCTCGGCATGTGCTTAAACTATTTAATGACATATGCTCGGCATGTGCATGGTTTAAAAACCATATGCGTGGGCCAAAAAGTTGATGGGCTGCTGGAACGCTAGGAATGGAAGGTGGCGCGCGGATGATGGGCTTCTAGGCACGCGGATCATGGAAGGTGGGCGCACGTAGGCTTCGAAATGTGTTGGGCATGCGCGTTCTTCGAGTCTTTGAATGCTTAACACCATTTTGCATTCTTTGACTTGAATCTCCTCTTTTATCACATCTCCAATACTTCCTGGGCCTCCATTGTCTCCTAAAGAACCTTGGCCTTTGTAGCTTTTCTAGATCACATCAGACCCACCGATCGACAATATATGATATGGTCGAAAAAATACAACACACCTAACCTAACGACAGGATAGTCAAGGAGACATAGTTGAAATCAATAGAACACAACTACGGTCAATCGGAACCGCCCAATGTTGACAAGACACAACAAGGGTCAATCGGGACCATTTAACCATCAACAAGACCCAAAACAAAAGACCTCGCAAGACATAGCGGTTGGCGAGTTACAACACTCCTGACTCAAATGACTCAACAGTCAAGGAGACTCAGTTGGAGTCAATCGAGTATGACTTCATTAAGAATTGGCTCGAAATCCACAAACTTGGACGAGTCTAAAACCATACCAAAGTTTAAGAATCTCTATCAATAATGACAAAAAAATAGTGAAAAGGTCATACACTGGAGTTAGAAACCCAACCGACAAGAAAATGACTTTAAAACATGGAAAATAACATTGTGAGGTCAACTTGAGACCTCATGTGGTCGACCCGGAAAAACTAGTGGTCAACCTAGGACCTCCACGGTCGACCAGGAGCCTTTAGTGTCCAATCTTTCAATTTTACAGTTGACCAGCTCATTGTTGCGGTCGATCAGAAATGGTCAGTGACCAAACTTTCTAGACAGCGGCCTGGCTAGTTGACCAGTGGTCAACCAGCTAGCCATGAAAGACCGTTGCAGTCAACTTGTCATCAACGGTGGTCGACTGCAAATCGACCAGAGCCACACCAAAATGTACTACCTCAACTGTGGTTTATTGGGTATGACTAGAGGTCGACTAGGACTATAATGACCCGATTTTTCTTATGTTTAAAAATTGTGAGAAATTTAAAACTTTTCTTTTCTCTTATAAAAACAGAGGAAGACTTTAAAGACAATAATTGAAATTTGATTCTTAAAACCTTTGTAATTTGTAAAAACTTAGTTATAAAGCATAGCGAAAACTATAACAAATAAAACATATGATAAATACAATCATTTTCTTCTACAATTTAAATACAAAACCTTTTTCGCTTTTTTATACCTTTAGCCTAGCTAGCCACAAGATCCACTCGTGCAAATCCTTTATTAACTGTCTTTGACCTGTTCTTCTGTTTCTCGTACATACCTACATCAACAAGAGATAAACTAATGAGTCTAACGCTCAGTAAGTGATAGAATGGAATGCAATGCTAATGCTCATGCATGATCATGCGATGCATTACAGAAAAGAATCTATCTTTTCTGGTATACCAAGAGAAAGGATACATCTTATAGTCATGTAGCTATCCGTCACCCCTACATGGGGATACATCCTATGGCCTCACTACCATGACCGTTGTAACACCCCGACTTTTTTCAGTTGGAAAATTATCGAGGTATTACGGAGGACGTTCTTAGAGCATTAAGTCTAGAGGTATTTCCATAACGTTTTCCCCGTTTATTTGATGTAATTAGACAAAGGGGTGATTAGGATATTACATTGCGTATTGATACGTGTTATTTTATGACGCACATTTAAGAGAAAAGTATTAAGGGGTAGGAGCTAAGTGAGAAAATATGAGGAAATGCTATCCAGTAGGGGTGGAAATGGTTCGGTTCGGTTCAATTTTTTGCCAAAATAGAACCGAACCGACTCGGTTTGGTTTTGTAATTTTAAAACCGAAACCGAACCGAGGACATCAAGAAACCAAGTAAAAAACCAAACCTCAGTTTCGGTTTTTATCGGTTCGATTTTCGGTTTGATTCAGTTTTTTTTCTAGACTTCAAAATTTGGATATTTGGTTTTGGGCTTGATTTTTGGCCCCGTTTTGGTAGTTTTTAGGCTTAGTTTTGAAGATTCATTATGCTCCATTTTATGAGTTTAAATGAACTATTTTGAGTTTCATATTATAACTTTAAAACAACATCATGCAAATAATAATTTAATTAAACAATAATTTAATCAAACAATGATTTAACTAAATTTCACAAAAAATTCAAAACAAATAACATATTGTACCAAGTAAACATCCAAATTCTCAAAAGTCTCAACAAATACTCACAAAAAATAATATTAAACAACGATTAATTATGCCAACAATAAAATATTTAATTATGCTAACAATAGAATTTAAGAAAAATATTTTTTATTAAATTGGAATTGAAATTAACTCAAATAGAGAAAAAACAATTGGAATTAAATTAGTGATTCTAGTAGATTTTCAAGTTTTGTTTTATTTTCGGTTCGGTTAAGTTTTTATCGGTTTTTCTCACTTACAACCGAGAACCGAACCGAAAGAATCGGTTCGGTTCAGTTTGGTCTAATATTTTATTTTTTTCCATATCAAAACCGAACCGAACCGATCATTTTTGATCGGTTTGGTTCGGTTACTCGGTTCGAACCGAACCAATTTCCACCCCTACTATCTAGGGTGTTTCCGAACGCCTGCGGACGACACTGCGAATGAGTTGTCTCGTCCATAAATGAATTGTACACACAAGGAATGGGTTGGGATGACTTAGGATGTGATTCGGTTACTCGGTTCGAACCGAACCGATTTCCACCCCTACTATCCACGGTGTTTCCGAACGCCTACGGACGACACTGCGAATGAGTTGTCTCATCCACAAACGAATTGTAAAACATCATGCATCATGTTAGGTTGAGAATGTATGGTCATGCATCATGTTAATAGAAATTAATAGGGAGTGTCATTTGGTGGTACTCAAGCATGCATTATGTGAGATAAAATGTTAAGAAAATGAAAGAAGAAGGGGAATTGGGGGTAAATGAGTAGCGGCTCTAGTCTGCAACTAGGCGAAACCCCTCCCAAGTAGGGTACGGAAGTTTTAGTTGTAAGAAAAAGATTAGATCTGACCCACTATGCCATTGCACGAGAAAAACCCTCCAATTACAGCTCGATGTACGAGTAAGGAACGAATGGATTAAAGTAAAGTAAAGTAGTAAAACGAATGAATGACGTAATGAAAAGATTGGTTTGAGTGGCCCCCATTCCAAAAAGGACTAAAGAGTGGCATATCATAACTACATTAAACCATTTTCCTTACTAAGCCTTTGCGCTTACAGTTTCTTATGGTGTAGGTGTAGGTACATGTTCGAAAAATAAATGCAAAGAATTAGGAGTCAATGCAAAAAATAAAGAACCGATAACATAAAGCAGAGATGAGGGATTTGCACGTGCGAGATTAGGGCTGGCTAGGCTAAAAGAGTAAAATAAGGAGCGGTTGTAATTAAATTAAGTTTTATTAAATTGTATTCAATTGTTTAGTTTATTCATTAATTATTTAAGCTTCCGTATTTTATTAATAGGTTTTCATAAAGAGTTTAACGAATGGTTAGTAGCGGTCCGATTTAGCGTCGCGCTCTGATATTTGATTTAAAAGAGAAGAGATTTCAATGGTCTTAGCAAAATTTCAAATTTTCACGCATTTTAAAAGATTTACGAAAAACCGAGTCGTTACACCGTCACCATTCTCTTTTGTTTGGAGACATTGGGGATTTCAGTACAAGAGAAATGATGAACCCTAGAGTCCACATGCCTATTTACATATATTATGCATGTCAATATGTCAACAGGAAATAAGGTGAAAGGCAATATTCATGTTCATGCGTGCTCATGCAATGAGTTACAGAAGAAAACCTATCTTTTCTAGTATACCGAGAGAAATCATACATCCTTTTGGTCATATAGCTATCCGTCACCCCTGCATGGGGATATATCCTAGGGTCTCACTACCATGACTGTCACCATTCTCTTTTGTTTGGAGACGTTGGGGATTTCAGTACAAGAAAAATGATGAACCCTAGAGTCCACGTGGTTAACCCTCACTCCCATGAGAAGATACATTTTATGGTGTCCCCACCAATGGACAATCACCAAATCTCCCGAACCCCCACACGCCTATTTGCATATATTATGCATGACATACAATATGTTGACAATTTCATAAGCCTTAAGTATGATGCATAAATGTCACGTACAGTTCACCATCATATCTCTATATAACCTCGGAACATACTCATCTATAAAACATATGATTAAAAAAACCTAATTATAATAAACACCCAACAACCAACATTACAATTTGTAACGACCCGATTTTTCATAAATCCTTTAAAATGCGAGAAATTTAAAACTTTCATAAAATCACTAAACCTTCTTTATTTAAAAATTATTTTAAAGAAATACATATCAGAGTGCGTCTAACCGGACCGCTATTAAAACCCTTTTTTGTAAATGTACTGCAGAAACGTTATAAAATCATTTATTTAAAACATTGCAGAAGCGTAAATAATTTAATGAAGAACTAAACAATTGAATACAATTTAATAAAACTTAAATTAATTACAATTGTTCCTTATTTTACTTTCTTTATGCCTGGTGTAACAATTCGGGCTTGTCCAGGACTTGTTGTCCATGGCTGCCCCTACTGCTTAGTTAGATTTATTTCCATTTTACAGTAATTTCCATGTATTTCTTTTATTTCCATTTTGGGGAAGTGACTCCTCACCACTATAGCATGTTCACTCCTGCCATAGTGGAGATGGTCCAGAATGCTCTTTAGGGGGAGAGGCATGACTGCACGTAGACCCCCCTACCCAATGTAATTTGCTAACAATCAATGATAAAGCTTTTTACATTCAAACTACTCTCTTTATGCTCAATGACGCTCTTTTCAATTAATCTCACTCGCTTACTGCTCGCTCGTTAGACACAAAGCTCGCTCTAACGTCGTGGGCAATCGGTGCCGTTGGCGCACTTCGCAGGCTGACTCGTTGTTCCCCCTAAAACAACGAGTGCCGCACGACCCTCTTTTAGTCTCTCGAAAGTAGGACCGTGACAGTTGGTATCAGAGCCAGGTTGGCTCAAATCGCAAGAAAGCATGCCGAAAAAGAATTTGCCGAAAAAAACAAGCTCGTCGATGGATCAGCTTGAACGGTTAATCGAGCTGGAAGAGGAAATGAAGTATCTCCAAGAAATCCCTGATAACATTCGGTTTCTGGAGGAACGAATGAAGGAAATGTCTGAATTTCCTGCTGAAATTGCTGCTGTTCATAACCGAATAGACACCATCCCGATCCAAGAGCTGATTGATCGGGTGGAGAACCTCGAATCCCGACCAGAAAAGGGAAAAGGAGTAGAAAGTGGAGAGAGCTCCACAAGTGCTATAGTTGGGGTCCTGGAGCGTGTCGAAGAGATCGACCAAGCTCATACTCAACTATTAAGCACCGTGACTGGCCTAACAAAAGACTTCAAGACAATGTTTGAATCCCTCAAAGCTGAGATCGCTGAAATAAACGTGAAATTAAATGTCACGATGAGGGCCATGGGAAACCAAACTCAAGCTTCAAGTTCGGTTGAACCCAGTAGAGTGAAAATCCCAGAGCCAAAATCCTTTGGGGGAGCCCGCGATGCCAAAGAAATAGAAAATTTCATCTTTGACATGGAACAATACTTCAAGGCAACTAAAACTGATGATGAGTCAAAAGTGACCTTGGCCACAATGCATCTTACTGGAGATGCAAAACTTTGGTGGAGGTCGACATACAATGATATTTGCAATGGTAACTGCACCATCGATACTTGGGAAGAGCTCAAAAAGCAGCTGAAGGATCAGTTCTTTCCTGAAAACGTCGAGTTCAATGCACGTCGACTACTGCGAGAACTAAAACAGACTAGCAGCATCCGCGAGTACGTTAAAACATTCTCAGGGCTCATGTTAAATATTCGAGACATGTCAGAGAAAGACAAGATCTTCACCTTCATCGAAGGATTGAAACCATGGGCCAGGACAAAGTTATATGAACAGAGGGTGCAGACCCTCTCAAGCGCCCTTGCTGTTGCCGAAAGACTATTCGACTACTCCAACGAGAATCCTAGTCAGAAAAAGAATCCTCCCAATAATTCAAACAACACGAAGCCCCTTAGACCAAACCCAAACGCCGCTGAAAGAAAGCCATATGTCCCAAGAGAGGGACAAGAGACATCGAGGGGAGCTAACTACCAACGACCAACGAATAAGCCTATGTCTTGTTTCTTATGCAAAGGACCACATCGAGTGGCTGAATGCCCCCATAGATCTGCATTAACAGCTCTACAAGCGTCGATTACTAACGACAACCCCATAGAAGAAGTTGTCGAAGTAGAACCTACAGAAGTTGCAGAAGTTGGGACAATGACGTTCTTATCAGCAGTACAACAACAAATGGCGGAGTTGAAAAGAACGCCGGATAAAGGTCTTATGTACGTGGAAAGTCTTGTCAATAATAAGGCTACCAAGAGCACTATGATTGACTCGGGAGCCACACATAACTTTATCACAGAAAGGGAAGCTCGCCGCTTAGGCCTAAGGCTTGAGGAGAATGCTGGCAAGATGAAAACAGTGAACGCAAAAGCAATGCCGGTAGTTGGGGTGGTAAAAAGAGCTCAACTGAAATTGAACAAGTGGACGGGACCAGTCGACTTCATTGTGGCACAGATGGACGATTTCGATACTATATTAGGGATGGAGTTCTTAATGGAACACAAGGTCATCCCCATTCCTTCGGCTCAATGCATGGTAATTACCGGGAGCAACCCAACAGTAGTTCCCGCTACTCTCAAACAGCCGAGTACCTGTAATATAAAGATGATCTCTGCAATGCAATTCAAAAAGGGGTTGAAGAATCAAGAGCCCACATATATCCTTGTCCCTTCCATTATAGACGAGGGAAAAGAAGAAATAGTACCCTCTGAAATGGTGGAAGTTTTGGAAGAATACAAGGACACAATGCCAAAATGCCTGCCAAAAGCTTTACCCCCGCGTAGAGATATTGATCACCAAATTGAACTGGTTCTAGGCACTAAGCCCCCTGCCAAAGCACCTTATAGAATGGCTTCACCGGAACTTGCGGAGTTGAGAAAACAACTAGATGAATTGCTAGAGTCAGGATTCATTCGGCCAGCTAAAGCACCATTTGGAGCACCTGTATTGTTCCAGAAGAAGAAGGATGGTAGCTTACGTCTATGCACGAGCTCTTAACAAAGTCACGGTTCGGAACAAGTACCCAATCCCCCTCATCACTGATCTATTTGATCAGTTGTATAAGGCAAAGTACTTCACGAAGCTCGACTTGTGGTCGGGCTACTATCAAGTCAGGATTGCTGAAGGGGATGAGAAGAAGACTACTTGCGTGACTAGGTATGGAGCTTTTGAATTTCTAGTAATGCCATTTGGACTGACAAACGCTCCAGCAACATTCTGCACGCTCATGAATCAAGTATTCCACGAATTCCTCGACAAATTTGTGGTGGTATATCTTGATGACATTGTTGTTTATAGTGAGAGCCTGGAAGAACATAAAGTGCACCTTCGTCTTGTCCTGGAAAAACTAAGGCAAAATCAGCTATACATAAAAAGAGAAAAATGCTCTTTTGCCCAGAAGAGCATTGGGTTCCTTGGTCACATCATCGAGCAAGGGCAGTTACGCAAGGATCTTGATAAGGTCAAAGCAATCCGAGATTGGAGGGTCCCCACTTCTGTTACTGAACTGCGCTCATTTTTGGGGCTTGCGAACTATTACAGACGTTTTGTTGAGGGATTCTCGAAGAGGGCTGCTCCTCTTACTGAACTGCTGAAGAAGGGTACTCTCTGAGAGTGGAACCAGGGATGTCAAAATGCATTTGACAATTTGAAAGATGCAATGATGCAGAGTCTAGTCCTAGCCCTCGCTGACGTTACTCAACCATTTGTGGTGGAAATAGATGCGTCTCACTACGCATTAGGAGGGGTCTTGCTGCAAAATGGCCACCCTATTGCGTACGAAAGTCGCAAGTTAAAAGAAGCAGAAAGAAGATATATTGCTGCTGAGAAAGAAATGTTAGCGGTAGTACACTGCTTGCGAGTATGGCGATAGTACCTGCTGGGTTCCAAATTTACAGTGAAGACAGACAACAGCTCCATATGCCACTTCTTCAATCAACCAAAATTGTCGGCCAAACAAGCTCGGTGGCACGAGCTTATATCTGAATTTGATTTTCAGTTCGAACACAAGTCGGGACAATCAAATCGGGTAGCTAACGCCCTTAGTCGAAAAGCAGAATGCGCTAGTCTTTGTTACCTATCCCAACTTCAAGCAAGTAGAGTTAGTGGATCCATGAAAGATCAGATTCGAGACTGCCTACAAGACGACCCTGCTGCTCGGGCCGTAATGCAATTGGTACAAGAAAAGAAGACTCGACAGTTTTGGATCGAAGAAGACTTGTTGCTAACAAAGGGGAACAGACTTTACGTACCCCGAAGTAATGATCTGCGATGCTCACTGTTACGAGAATGCCACAACACCCTCTGGGCGGGTCACACAGGATGGCAAAGGACTTATGCCCTTCTAAAGAGGGGATATTACTGGCCAAAGATGAAGGAAGACGTGATGCAATACACCAAGACCTGCTTGGTGTGTCAGCAAGATAAGACCGAGAAAGACAAAATTGCTGGTTTGCTAGAACCATTACCAGTGCCCGCAAAGCCCTGGGAAAGCGTATCGCTCGACTTCATCACAAACTTGCCACCCGTCAATGACATCCAGGCAATACTGGTTATAATTGACCGCTTCTCCAAATATGCTACATTCATAGCCGCCCCAAAATATTGCTCTGCAGAAACGACAGCCCAACTCTTCTTCAAAAACGTGGTAAAATTATGGGGGATACCTCAAAGTGTCATCAGCGATCGGGACACAAGATTTACTGGAGCCTTTTGGGTAGAGTTATTCAAAATATTGGGATCAAGTCTGAATATCTCTTCTAGCTATCACCCGCAAACTGACGGTCAAACAGAACGCTTCAATAGCTTACTAGAAGAATATCTTCGGCATTTTATCAACAGCAGTCAATGGAATTGGCCAAGTTTGCTTGATGCGACACAATTCTGCTTTAACTGTCAGAAGAGTTCCTCGACAGGAATGAGCCCATTCGAGATAGTTTGCGGTAGGCAACCAACAATGCCACACACCCTAGATCAACCTTACTCAGGGAAGTGCCCAAAAGCCTACAATTTCTCAAAAGAGTGGAAGCAGAATATTGAAGTAGCTCGTGCCTACCTGGAACGAGCTTCAAAACACATGAAAAAGTGGGCAGACAAGAAGCGACGACCGCGAGAGTTCAAAGCGGGAGACTTGGTGTTAGTAAAGTTGTTGCCTGAACAGCTTCGATTCAGAGGTAAGAGAGACAAGCGGCTTGTACGAAAATATGAAGGTCCAGTCGAAGTCCTCGAAAAGATTGGACGAACATCCTACAGAGTTGGTCTACCTGGGTGGCTTAAAATTCACTCGGTAATCCATGTCAGCAACTTGAAGCCGTATCACCCCGATGATGAAGATAGTACCAGGAACAACCTCACAAGACCAGACATCGCCCTCAACTACCGGAAGAAGAAGAAAGTTGAAGAAATTCCAGCAGAAAGGAGTGTCAAGGCAGGCGGCCGTCTACAGACAGAGTACCTAGTCAAATGGGAAGGACTTGGAGATGACGAAGTGACTTGGGAGAAAGAAGACAACCTGGAGAATGAAGCATAGAAGATTGAAGATTTCAAGCTGAAGACAAGTTGACGAGGGCGTCAACAGCTCAGTTGGGGGAGAATGTAACAATCCGGGCTTGTCCAGGACTTGTTGTCCATGGCCGCCCCTACTGCTTAGTTAGATTTATTTCCATTTTACAGTAATTTCCTTGTATTTCTTTTATTTCCATTTTGGGCAAGTGACTCCTCACCACTATAGCATGTTCACTCCTGCCATAGTGGAGATGGTCCAGAATGCTCTTTAGGGGGAGAGGCATGACTGCACGTAGACCCACCTACCCAATGTAATTTGCTAACAATCAATGATAAAGCTTTTTACATTCAAACTACTCTCTTTATGCTCAATGACGCTCTTTTCAATTAATCTCGCTCACTTACTGCTCGCTCGTTAGACACAAAGCTCGCTCTAACGTCGTGGGCAATCGGTGCCGTTGGCGCACTTCGCAGGCTGACTCGTTGTTCCCCCTAAAACAACGAGTGCCGCACGGCCCTCTTTTAGTCTCTCGAAAGTAGGACCGTGACACCTGGCCAGCCACGAGCTCCCTCGCGCGTGCAAGTCCTTCATCTCTAAATTTTATTATTCGTTCTTCGCTTTCGCATTTACTCCTAAGTCTGTGCATTAATTCCACGTACAAGTACATATACCCACACCACAAGTAAACTGTAAGCCCGATGGCCTAGCAAGGAAAATAGTTTAATGCAGTTATACTTATGTCTCTCTTTAGTCCTTTTTGGAATGGGGGCCACCCAAACCAATCCTTTCATTATGTCATTCATTCGTTCTTTACTTTACTTTTACTTTAATCCATTCGTTCGTTACTCATACTCCGAGTGGAAGAATGTAGGATTTTTTCTTACAATGGAATAGTTGGTCGGATCTAGCCTTTTACTTAATCCATTCGTTCGTTACTCATACTTCGAGTGAAAGATTGGAGGATTTTCTCTTGCAATGGAATAGTTGGTCGAATCTAGCCTTTTACTTGTAATCTAGAACTCCCGTACCCGATCAGGGAGGGACTTCGCCTAGTTGCAGACTAGACTCGCAACCCATCCGTCCTCTAACTCTCTATTTCCTTCATTTTCTTTACATTTTACCTCACATAATGCATGCTTGAGTACCACCACCAAGATGATACTCCCTATTTGTTTTCTATTAGCATGATGCATGACCATACATTCTCATCCTAACATGATGCATGATGCAGTTAACATTACTCATATAAAGAAAGTAAATGACAATCACATTGAAATGAAAGCAACTGAAATTGAAAGCGCTTATAATGAATAACAATAATTTAAAGCGCGCTACAGAAAACTATTATAATTAAAAGCACATAACATGGGAAAATTGTAAACTCGAATTTAAACAGTGAATGGACAATATAGAGATGGCAAGGAACATGCAATAAATTACGATGAACTAAACATGCTTAAGTCTAATTAATTATTTTAGTTAAGTTAATTAAGTAATCATTAACATGTTTAAGTTAATTAACATGCTCTAAATCAATAACTTAGTTCATTATTGTTGATACAGTTGAGAGTGATTAACATGCTCTGGTTAATTAGTAAACGGGTTCTATGTGACAAAACAATATGTATCTATTGAATAAAGGAAATAACAGTTTAAAATAACATAGGGAATTTAAGACAACAAGTATTTAACAAGAGACATAACGGTTAAGGAAGTTCTTAGCTCATTCGTGCTGCCCATCCTTCACACACTCATCATTCTACACTTATCACCTTCAAATCTTAAGCATTTATCACAGCAATTCAGAGCAAATAACAAACGAATAGCAAGAATCTACGGACTATTAACAAAGAAATACCACTATAAAGAAATATCACAGAGCATCAGCAAATTAAAGCATTCAATCGCAGCAAGGGAATATTACAGCACTAACAAGAATCTACAGAGTATCATCAAGGAATTAACAACAGAAAATCATCTAAGGAATTATCACCTAAAAACTAACTAACAACAACTAGCAGTAAGCATTTTAGGGACACTAATCATAAAACTCACACACAATATTTGTGTGTAGGGCCTCCAAATGGCCAAGACACACCCAAATCCTTACCTCGAAACTTTATCGCGTACTCGTACTTAATCTTTATCCTCCTTTTCCTCTTCTAATACCTTCATAATTAAAATATTTATCATTGAAAACTTCTCAACGAATTCTATACTTTAACACTTAATAGTTCTCAATTAATGTCGTACCAAAATGCTATAATCCACGTACGTTGAATAACAATTTCCATTAATAAAACTCAACAACCAACCAACCAACAGAATTATCCAACTCTTCACTATTATATTTTTCACAACCAACATAATTATCCAACAGAATATAAACACTCTAAATAAATTCATGGCCTGAAGTTCATGCAACCAACAACAGACAATCACTATTATATTTCTAGCAACAGACAACAGAGCAATATCCAGTTATTGTCCAAATAAAACCCAAGATGCAGAAACCAACATATCCAGCAATGCATAACATCAATATTCTCTACGATATATCCTTCACAAAATCCATAAAGACAAAAGAGGAACTCCCTTACCAGCAGACACCCGAAAGGCCACACCCGAGCTCTGTCCTCCAACGACTACCTTTCCATTTTCTCTCCTTCCTCTTCTTTCCTCCTCGGCATTCATCACCACCAGAGTGCCACAGTCAAGCTCTGTCCAACAGAGTTCTCAGCCCTCTCTGTCTCCGTATTCTTCTCCCGAGAGGACTCTCAGCTCTTTCTCCTCACTCCTCTCCCGAATGCACGGGTCCATCCACCACTTCCTAAAATTTCTTCTTTTAATTAAACCACTTAACTTCTAATAAATCACTCTATAATCCTTATTCTCTCTAAATAATTTACCCCAACACAATAATTTAATTCATTAAATTTTAATTCCAATTTATCCAATAAATTCCTTAGTTTATATAATCCTACAAATACGTCTTCGGTAATACCCCGATAATTATTTAATAACTCCAATATTCCCAATTACTTTCTAATTATTCTTATTAAATTTCGATATAAAAAATTGGGGTATTACACAATTCACGAAACATGCTCAATATCTGCTAAAACAATAAAAAATCTAAATATTCTATTAAAGCAGTAAACAGTCAGCATACAAAGTCCTAATTCTTGCGATGTAGGTGTAACATCTCGTAACCTTTTCCGTATAACGTTTTTCTTTTCTTTAAATCATTTGCATAAATGAAAACCAGAGTCATAAAGATACAGCGAAAGTCTCAAAGTAAACATACACCAGAAGTGTTTTACATTTAAATACCACAAACTAATTACTTAAATAAACACTTAGATAAACTTAAAACATTTATTTGATGTCATAAAACATTTAAAAGCTTTTAAAACATTTATTTTATTTTCGTGAGCCATAATCACAGGTCAATGTCACCAACAGCACAAACGCCCACACAGTGATACTCTATCAGCTACATCCATTAACAACTTTAGCCAATCATCGGCTCCTTATCTACATCAACAGGATCTAACTATGACCCTAACGCTTAGTACGTGAGATAAATGTAAAACATGAAATTCATATATAATTTCTATAACATCAAATACGGTTTTTTGTTTCATTTCTTTGTTACTGTTCATGTCTTTTATCATCTTTTCATCTGTTTATGTGCCGAGCGTATCCAACCGGACCACATAAACATCTGTTTATCATTTCTATCTTTTACTGTTATTAAATCTGTTTATGTGTCGGGCGTATTAAACCGGTCCACACAAACATCTATTTATTAGTTTCTATCTTTTACTATTTATATGTCGGGCATATCAAATTGGACCATACAAACATCTGTGTCGAACATAACTAACCAGACCACAGTTGGTTTACTTATCTTTGGTCTCTGTGCTAGGCGTATCTAACTGGTACACAAAACAGCTATTTACGTATCTTACTGTTTCATTCTGTTGTCTCATATTGTTTCAGTCTTTTACTATTTATGTGCCGGGCATAAGGAACCGGACCACACAAACATCTGTGCTAGGCGTGACGAACCGGATCACAGTTATTACTTATCTTTGGTTCCTGTGACGGACATAACTAACCAGTTCACAAAAATGACTAATTATGTTCATTTCATTTTCGTATACTTTGATTTCAGTGTCAAGCGTAACTAACGAAACCACAGTTGTTTACGTATATTCTATTTTCGTGTACTTTAGGATTTCAAGTCTTAACGTTGTCATGCACATACAATTCTATCTAACGTGGTCCTTGATCGTGCTCTTAAAATGTGATCCGTTCTAACTAAGGAACTAAACTTAAATCTACAAACATACAATTCATAACAATTAATAACACAAATAGTAAACACCTCCTACTTCCCTTGATGTAAGCCCTTTTGGACAAACCACATGCAGTACCATGTACTTGAAGTGCAATACCCCAACTTTTTATATCAAAATTTAAAAAGGATAAATTTGAAAGTAATTGGGAGTATTCGAATTAGTCGAATAATTATCGAGGTATTACCAATGACGTAATTGTTAGATTATAAATTATGAGAATCTATTGGATGATAATTAAAATTAATTTGGAAGAAATATTTTGGGATATATTTAATGGAAAAATTTGATGAAAAATGTATAACTAGAGAATTCGGACGCACGCGGACGACAAGAGGAAGGGAGGTCGCATCCGAAAACGCATTGCACATCGTCCCCAACATTTTTGGACAATGCAAGAAGAGGCTCCACATCCAAATTCTTCCTTCGGAGATTTCAGACAAGGTCGGACGAGCATGGACGATAGCGGATACAGAGAGTTTGAATCTATTCAATTTTTGGACAATTTTGGACGCATGCGGATGAAGGTGAGGACGCCTTCCTTCATTAAAAAATGCAACTCTGTCTGGGAATCTGGGGATTTCAGACGAACGTGGACGATACAAGAATGCTTTCCTTTGTCCAAAAAGTCAATTTAAACCGAGAAACCCATTTCTATCAGACACTCTCTCTCCCTCTTCCCATTTTCTCCTTTGACTTTTCTCTCCCCTGTAACATAGAATCCCTCCCCTGAGAAGATAGGAGCTTTCCACGTGGTCCTCTCTCAATGGACCACCTTCCTTTGAAGTGTGTGACTTCCCTGCATACCCACGTCTTCTCTATCTATTTAGGAGTGACACCCGATGTATGGGTGTGGAGTTTTCTTCTTGCGTGAGAGCAAGAAGTGAAGACAAGGTTGGTCCAGAGTGAGTTTTTGGGGAGTAGCCTTCTCGGGTACTCTACAGTTACTACCTCATACATGTCTGGAATCGACTATTTGATGGTTTGAGTTCACCTTTTGCTTTGGTTTTGCCGTTAGTCATTGTGAAGAATGTTATTCTGATGGAAATGTTTGGTTTGTTAGTTGGTTTATGTAGAGAGATATATTTTGAGAAATCGGTTATGTGCTATACATGTAATGGCCTTCTCCGTTCCTTGGTATGCTTTCTGTTAATGGCCAATAGAAATGAATAAAAATGTTGGATGTCCTGCTGCGTTGAAGTTCTGTTTTTGATTAATGATAGATGTTGATGCTGGGATTTTTGTTTGAGTTTCTGAAGAATTTGATGAATTGTTCTGCTTTGATAATGGGTATTATTCTTTGTGCTAACTACCTTGTTGAGTGTGTGTATGCTTAGTTAATGGATGTCTAAATCCCTGTTTTAATTACTGCTTGGTTTATGGGTGTTCGGATGGAATGTACCCTGTGAATGGAAATAAATTCCTGCTTTGGTTAGCACTTATAAGCTAATGAAATAAAGGATTAAGTGGTTGTGCTCTCTGTTATTGGACATTGGAAAACAAGTGTGTACTCTGTTTGATGGAATCCTGTTATTTGGTGCTGGGATGGAGCTGGATTGAATTATGCATTCCATGCTTAATGGGTAATTGAGGCTTGGATTTATGTTTAGTTGATTGAACGTTTGTTGTTGGCTACAGTTTTATGCATAAGAAATGTTAGTATGTTAATAAATGAACCTGATTGGATGTTATTGGTGGGCATTGAGGATTGGGGAGTATACTCTGTAATTGGGGGAAATTGTTATCTGTCTAATTATTACCTTGTTAGAAATCATTATGGGACTGAACGGTAGAAGTGAAGTTAGTAACATGAGATTTTGATGATAGTTTATTTAATGGTTTTGAAGGTACTAGATGAAGGACATAATTACATTGAAGATTACAGGTAAGTTAATACTTACTGTGTTTTGGTCTTCAGACCTTACATCACAAGAATTAGGGTTGCATGTTGTATGTTTATTAGATTTAGGTTTTTTAATGACTTGTTTGTAGCAATGTATTTATATGATCATGATAAGACTGTATGCATTTACGAACATATTGCATGACATCTTAATATATATAAATAGGCGTGTGGGGGTTCGAGAAATTTAGTGATGGTCCATCGGTGGAGACACCATAGGATGTATCTTCCCATCGGAGTGATAGTTAACCACGTGGACCATAGGATGTATCCTCTTCTCTTATACTAAAATCCACAACGTCTCTGACAAAGGAGTCTGGTGACGGTCATGATAGTGAGGCTATAGGATGTATCTCCATGTAGGAGTGACGGATAACTACATGACCATAGGACGTATCCTGACTCTCGGCTTAACATAAAAGATACGGTTCTTTTCTGTAATGCATCGCATGATCATGGATCACATCTGCATTGCATTTTATTTTATCACTTACTGAGCGTTGGCACATTAGTTGAAGTCTTGTTGATATAGGTATATGCTCGGAAATAGACGAACAATACAAGGAGCAGTTGATGAAGAATTTGCATAGTGGATCTTGTGGCTGGCTGGACTAATGAGAAAATGATTTTGTAAAGAAATAGTTTGAGTTCAATTATTTGTTTTATTAAATGCCTCTTTTATTTAATGTTTCTGCTATATATTTAAGAAAGATGATTTTTATAAATGAAAGTTATTCCCCTGCTAAAATGTTTTAAATAACTATTATTGAAAATAGATTTTAAGTAATGAGTTTAACACTTGGTTTTAAAAGAAAACTCTAACTTTGATTTTATAAAAGAAAAACTTTTAAATTTTACGATATTTTAAAAAGAACTAAAAATCAGGTCATTACAAGTTGGTATCAGAGTCACTATGTTTTAAAACCTATTATGTATATCGCCCACCAGCATAAGCTTCGGCGTGGAAATGTTTCATTAACTGTAAGTATGCTTTGTACTATTTTTTTTTACTAACGTATAATTGCTTTGGTTATTTGTAAATGATGGTGAAGGGATAATGTGGAAAAGGAGGCAGTAATGGGAAATGATGTCATTAGCCAGTTGATGGAGCATATGGAGTGCCAGTTCCAAGTTATTGAAAAACTGGTGGGAGAATTTAGGAAATTCAACCAGAAATTTATAGAAGACTTGCAGTCATTACCAAAGGGAGAATGTGAGCTAGCTGCTAAAAAGGAGACTAAAAGATCTTTGGAGAACGAGGATCAGCAGGGAAAGCAGAAACGCCTTCAAAGAGAGAATACTGCTGGGGGACCAACCGGGGTGACACAACAGAAGGAACAGTGTCCACAGTGTACCAGAAGTCATTTTAGAACATGTTTAGTAGGATTTAGATAATATTTCACGTGTAAGAAGCCAGGACACGTGGCTAAGAGATGTCTCTTTTTGGTCCGATGAGAAGAAAGGAGACATAATAATTACTAATTCAAAATTTGAAACTTTAAACCCTAGCAGGTTACAAAAAAAAAGTTGCCACATAATAATGACTTTATAACATATTGTATATATCATACGTAGGCTAACTTAAAACATTGAAAATCTAACATTTTGTTTACTTGATTTTTACTTTTACTTAGTATTTTAAGGTATAGCAAGTGTCAAGATGGATATTTTCATATTTTAAATATGTTAAGAATGTTAAAATTAACATACTTATAGTTGAACTAATTTAAGTTTCTATGGTTGACAATCATGGAAAGTTGCTTTATAATGTTGCCTAGATCAAATTTTAAAGTTTCAACTTCTCAAAAAAATATTTGATTGACTATGTTATTACTTATTAATTAGGGATTGTTTTGATTTCGCTACAAATAACTTGAACCACTTGCTTATAATGTAGAGTTATTTATGTGATTAATGTCAAATGAGTGTGACATAATTGAAGCACCACCACGCATCATGATATTAAAAAAAATGGAAGGATCTTCTAAGAGAGAAATGGGGTTTTCAAAATATACTTGATGAAGATCGTATCGACACAAGATAGATTATAAGCGTAAACATTATGTGCATATTGTCAAGATAAATTGAATGCAAAACACAACTGAATTCACTCAATCATTTTAGAAATCAGATTAATGAATTCTATTGTTGGATTTGATTTTGAAACTCCTCGTCAATTCTGGACAAGGCGGTTGTGATCGTTTAGGTCATGTTCTCCACAAAATCCACACTAAATTTGCTTAGTTGCAAAGAGACCGGAAAAATAAAAATGATTTAGCTATCTAGACCATTTCACCTCAAACTCATAACTTCGTATTTATAACTTATTAATAGAACTTATGTCCTAACCATCATCAAACTTAAGCTTAAACAATCTATATCTCCAAAATAAAGTCTCAAACTTGGATTAGATGCTTAAAATCAATCTTTGATTACTTAATTAAGATTAACTTTATGATAGTTAATGAAATACAATTATTATTAAATATATAAATTCACAAAAAGTTATTAATTTATCCAACAGTTTATCCTTGTAACTCTCCACGTATGGATGTTAAAAAGCTTCAGTGACTCTCATCCAAACGTTACAAGATTCCAGAAAGAGTGATGTATTTATTGGTTAGATGTATCCTCATGAAAGAATAATGATTGTTTGAGAAAAGAAAGATGATACATCAAAAGAAAAAAGAGAAAAGTTGTAAAGCATCCATAACATGCTTAATCATATTTAATTGTTGTCGTTCATGTCAACTTTGCCGGTAAACATTATCCAATCAACACATGAATCTCAAAAAGTCTCATCAACGTCTAATCCTCAAATAACACCTCGAGTATAAGTAATGTTTTCTATTAATAATCAACCCCAACATGAAAGAAAACATTCATGTCTGAAAATAGAAGTGCTTGATCCATAAGAATGTCTATATGAGGTCAAATGCGTACCTAATGAACTCCTAAAAGAGATGACCAAATGATGAAAGATGATCACCATATTTTTCGAGATGAATAGAAAAATCTCGGGTTCCTCTTCTTCCTGGAGCAATGTCAAATAATTTAGAAAATAAGTAGATAAACAGTTATCAGTTGCTAAAAGAAAGTATCAAAATATATTAAAGAGAGAGAGAGATGCAAAGGCGGTGCCATGCTACTTGTGCTAAAAACCTGAGCACAAAAGGCCAACACAAGTTAATACGCATTAAGAAAGTGCCTATGGTTAAAGTTTTAGAGTTGAGCAATGCAAGTAAGGTTAAAGGTTTCAAAAATTAGAGCAACAAGATATTGTGCATTAGAGTCAAGGAAATAACACCTCATTATAAATCAAAAGGGCATATGTTTGTGGAGCCCTTTACAAAAGTGGTTTCTACTATTAAAAAGATAGATCACTGAAAAGATTAAATATACCTTGAATAGGACAAATTACCAACTTGGCATTTTGATCTACCTGAATCATTTCTTGCATCTTGATAACCTATTGTTCTTTGCCCTTTTTTTTATTTCCACCCAATTTAGCCTTTTTTTTTTCAGGTTTCCTACACAATAGCACATCCTACGCTGCAATCTTCGGTCTTCTAAGCACTTGTAATTTCACTTTATGGGGTAAATTATTCTTAATATCGCAAATATAGATTAACACTGATTTTTTTTTCTCATCACTAATGCAAACTAGACTCCGTTGTACTTCCACTCTGAAATCACGTAGCTAAATGAAAATGATTAGTTTAATACACCGTTGTACTTCCACTCTGAAATCACGTAGCTAAATGAAAATGATTAGTTTAATACATCTTGACTCCAATGAAATGGGTCTAAATATTGCTATATGAGATTTCTAAGTTCTCGAAATGAAGCACAGAGGTTAAACAACCACATTACTTGCCATTGCAGGACTGGTTCATTCAGCTGTATTAAACAGGACCACCTTCAAGACCAATGTCATTAAGCCTTTCTCAGTGAATAGAAACTTAGAACCAACTACCAAAACTACCCCCAAAATTATATAATGAGATGGGGAAGTGTGTGAGATCAAAGAAATCAGGATAATTTCCGGCAACAAGAACATCAGACTCCCAGTAAATGGTAAACTTCAAAAGGCAATTTCCACTTCTTCTTACATCTTAATCTGCAAGTCAACCGGATAATTTCCGGCAACAAGAACATCAGACTCCCAGTAAATGGTAAAATTCAAAAGGCAATTTCCACTTCTTCTTACATCTTAATCTGCAAGTCAACCAGCTTCTAGTTAACAAACACATCACTTGCTTAGACTATCTTAACAAAAACAATCGTATTCCAATTTTCAGAAATAAATATAATTATTGCCACTTTAATCCTCCGTCCCCCGATGGACAACAATAATACTCAAACAATGCCAAGACTTCCTAAGCTCTAGTTCAAACCTCGACAGCCACCAATATTTCACGTATAAGAAAACTCATAAAATTCGAACTTTGAGAAAAATAGGTAACAAATGAAGCAATGATGAATAAATGATTAAAACGAGTGTGAATTTATCCTACAAATACCTCAATGAGAATCCGAGAAAAGGATCTAAAACTCAAGCTTGAGTTCTTCCTTCTCAGCGCAAAGGTAGTGAAGAATGTAGGGGGTGAACCGGATCACAGCGACCCAAGCACCGAACAAAGCGACGTGAGAGCGCAGCTGTCTAAGAGCCGCCGCCTTGTCCGGCTTCTGCATAAACATTCCAGGAAACATTTTGATATTTCTGGCGAAGCCCTTCGACAAGAAAGCCCTAGGTTTCTGTGTTTATCTTCACGAGAAAGACCCCAATTGAATGGGCCTTCTTATTTGGGGTCTTTCAAGGAAAATTAGGGTTTCATGAACTTCCTCACTTCGGCAACATGCAACTCACACGTGCCATAATTTTCCCCTCCCGCGTGAGAAAATTCTCTCTTTCTCGGAGGTTTTGAGGGAATATTAAGATTTTTGAGCGTTGATGATAGCACTGCACCAAAACATGTGATACCATTTTGTAAGAGTAATATTAGGTTCATATTTTATTTTTACTCTACATTTATATCTTGCAAGTATTATTTACTTATTAGTTAAATTATTATATTATAATATAAATATTTAAAATAATAAATTACATGAATTAATGACTGAACGATGTATACAAAATGTGAAAATAAAGAACATCAACATAATATTACTACTTTTTTTTTCTTAATGTGCTAGAAAATTGTGCTCACTTAATGAAATCCCCAATAAATATAATTAAAGCGAATATGAGATCATGGGTCGTTAGATAACTTAACTTTTTACGGAGCTCAACATGATTATTTGATTTCCTTAAACGGAAAACTAGTGAATCCCTAAAGCGGTAGTGAGATTGCAGGTTGATGGGTGCTTTCTCATGGTAAGGAATTCAGTATGGTTAACAGAATGGTTGGATTGCTTAGACGATAACCTAACGAGTCCATGAAGTAGTAAGATTATGGGTCATTGAGGATTCTACCTTGTTAAAGACTTCAACATGGTATTGCGATTCAAATTAAAAGAAAGTAATAAGACAGAATTAATATGTGATAGTTGCATGTGAACATAATGTCCTTTACTTATTGAGATTATTTCTCATAAGTAGCTTTGTAATGTAAGTGAGTTTTTAACAAAAAATGAATTGACCCATAGAGTCTTCTGGTTGTATGAGAACATAAAGGAAAAAGAAATGAAAAGAATGATATATTTGAATTTAAATATTTTTGTTAGAAATTGAACGATAACCGAAATAGGAAAATACAATGTGGGATACCAAATTTACTTGGAAAAATCCTTTTGGAAAAAAAATACAAGCAAAGGAATAAAACTATTATGACGTTCAAAGTCTTAGTCTAAGTGTAGTTGACTTATTTGTTTTGATGATGAATGTATTAATTGTAAATTATAAGTTGTTTATTGATGAAATAAGTTTAATTGTTTAATTATTATATTTATATTGATATTCCTTGGAAATACCCTTAATATAGGTATTAAGTTGTGCTAACATATTTACCTAATTCCTTGTAGTTAATATGTATAATATTGGAACTTAGATATATCAAAGAATGCAAAAATGAGGCAAAAGGTCGAGCATTCAGGCGAGAAGGATGACCAAAAACACTCTATACTAAGGAACTATCGACCAGTTGATCGACCGCACACAAGACAGATTAATCATCAGTTTTGCGGTCGAGGAAGCGATCGAGCAGTGAAGTTTTGGTCGACCGATTGTAAAGATAGATTGCCTCTCAAATCTTTGGTCGAAGAAGCGGTCGAGCAAACGGATTAGTGATCGACCGAAAGCTTGAAGAAAGGAAGAAACAGTAGAGAAACTAGTCAACCGATTTGATAGACCAGCAGATTTGGATGACCAAAATTACAATGGTAACATCTAACGATCAGATGCTGTAATACTTAGAAAATTTGTTTACATATAAAATTTCAACTATGTGAAATATAGTAAATTGACATGGTCCATTATAATTGTTGAGTTTATTTATATAGTGGAAAATAATGAAATTTTTATGGTAGAGGTATTTGAGTTGGTGTTAGTTTTGTAGTATAAATATCATAAAATTCAGTGGAGCGGCATCATTTGGAACAAAGAAGGAAATTGTTTTAGAAAGAGAAAGACATCCCTAATGGACATAGGACGTCCAAAATAGAAGTAATGAGAACGGCGTTAGGATTTAAGTGGGACGGTGTCATTTGGAACAAAGGGAGCAAAGGCTTATTGAAGAACAGATGCCCCTTGTTGAGGAACATACATCCCTCATAGCAAAGAAGAAGACAGGCGTCTAAAATATGAAGATAATGGTTGTCCCTTATTAAGGAACAAACGTCCCTCATGGCGAAGAAATTAACGGGTGTATATTAGGAAAATAGACATTCTGTATCCGTTATAGAAGATGGAAAACAGACTGCGTCGTTTATTAAGAATAAGTAAAAAACGACATCGTTTTGATGTGAGGGACGTCCTTAATGGATAAAAGACGTTATGCATAGAAAAATTAAAAGAATACGACGTCGTTTGGGTTATGACGAACGCCCCTCTTAGGAAAACAGACGTCTTGAATGTATTCGGCATAGAAAAATTAAAAGAATATGACGTTATTTGGGTTATGACGAACGTCCCTCTTGGGAAAACGGACGTCCTGAATGTATCCAGTATAGAAAAATTAAAAGAATACGACGTCGTTTGGGTTATGAAGGACGTCCCTCTTGGGAAAGCAGACGTTCTATATAGCGAGAGTCATTGGCGAGAACGTTGAAAGATCACTCAGAATAATAGCGATCTATCAACAAGAAATACGAAATACTTTGAAAAATGTTAAATATATTTTAAAAAGAAATACAAAATATTTGAAAACGATTGATAGATTTTTAACAGATGATACATATTGCTTTCCTTACCTCTATAAATAAGAGAGGAACAAAAGGGGTCGAGAGGCAAAAACATTAGAGTTGTGAGAGAGAATTTCCTTAAGGTAAGAAAGAAAGGAAGGATGTCATTGTACTACTGGTGCGAGAAGAAACCACAACAGGAGAGGATTATTGTGAAACACGGTAAGAGATATTGCATGTGGTTTGCCAGAGGTGGCCTACATCACAAGAGTAGGATTTTTTGTGTGAATTGTCGATAATATGTATGCTTTTAGGTCTGGTTAATAAGTTGTATGTTGATAATCTGTTTCTGATCACAGGTTTGAGTTCGCTGTTTAAGATTGTGCGATGATATTGATCTGTTAAATGATAAAGTTTCCTTCATTTGTATTAAGTAATATAAAGTTGATTGATTTGTGTTATGCTTTATGTTGGATTTTTCTATAATGATAGTCATGCTCTATGATGTTTCTTTTACGTTTGATAAAGGAATAAAACATGTTGTTCTGCTATTTGTTTGGTTTCTGTCGTATAGTATGAACTGTTGTGTGATTTGCATGTATTGCACGAGAATGAGATGTAACCAATAAATGTAAATAGACGTTGGAGATCGGAGAGTTTAGTGATGGTGATGCTTGGGAGATCCAAGAGATGATGTATCTCATCTTCGTCAGAATTGAGTGAGGATTCTGCTCAAACACGGTGTCTGGGAGAACTACGAGATGATATATCTCAATTTTTGTTGGGATGAGTGACGGTTCTGCCCAGGCTAGATCCCCATGATATATTTATTCTCATCCAATGATATCTCCAATGCTCTATACTATAGTGAGACTGAGAATAAAGTATGAAATGAATAAAATTCTTTTGTGATATGAAAAACATGTATATTGTGTTTGCATGAATATTTCACTTTATTTCATTATGTTTCTTAGTAGGCATTAGGCTCACAATTCTCTTGTGATGTAGGTGATCATTGTGATCCTAATGATGTGCACATGGAGGAAGTATGATGGGATGAGCGCTTGTGTTACATGGCGAGATTTGACTTGGGGGTTATGACTCATGAATTAAAATAAGTTTTATTTAATTGTTTGTTTTAGATTTATTTAAATGATTTTAACAATGGTCGTATTTGATTTAAGACTTCCCCTCGCATTTATTTCTCTTAATTATCCTTTACTTGTTTTACAAATGTATTTTAAAAAGAAAAAATTTTATATGAAAATCGGGATGTTACAACTGTGGTATCAAAGCATAACTAGGTCAAATGTGGTTTTGTAGACTGCTGGTAACGTAAGACTTATTGTGCCATACTTCTTCGACTGTAAGTTAAAATTTTAAATCCCTTTATTAGTTTATTGCTTTATGATAAAAAAAAATTACGGTAGAATAACTAGCTTATTATTCTTGATATAGAAATTTTTGTAGAATAAGTAGTTAATATTTCACAAAATAAAATTTTTATAGGATAATAAGATGGTGAGGGAAACTAGAGGAAACTTACAAGCAAATAGAAATGAATCCGTTACCCAAGAAAATGTTGCTAATCAGGATGAAAAAAATGAAGTAATTGGCCGATTAACTACGATGGTGGAGCGATAGTCCTCGTATATTGAGCGAGTCATGGAAAGAGAGAAGGACAATGAAAATTATCATCAGATGATGGTACCAGAAGAAGTCAGGTGGGAAAAGTTCAGGAGGCTTAGGCCTCCAAATTTTGACAATAATGTTGATGCCTTGGAAGCTGAAAAATGGATACAATCTCTGGAGGATATGTTTGACTACTCAAGAATTAGGTAATTAGAGAAAGTTTCATGTGCTGCGTACTTGCAGGTTCAAGAAGCTAGATTCTGGTGGGATTCTATAAAGGTAGCTCAGAACGTTCAGACCCTGACATGAGAGCATTTCAAGGAAATCTTTTATGAGAAGTATTTCAATTAGACAATTCAGACGAAAAAAGTTAGTGGAATTCGTACATTTAAGTCAGACCAGGAATGTATCAGAATATATACAAAAATTTGAAGCGCTATCTCAGTTCGCATCACATCTAGTGCCTAACAATGAACATATGATTCATCAGTTTGTACGAGGACAGAAAGCGGAGATTTTTAGAGGAGTTACGATTTCTGGTACTCATACGTCCCGTCCTATATGCAAAAATTGTCTCCAAGGCATTAGAGGTTGAGAATGTTGATTTATTGGTGGCAAGGCAAAGAGAAAAAAATAAGAGGTTCTAGAAGAATAATCAGAGCTAGCAGCAAAAGTGTGGACCACCTGCAAACAAAGGGATCAAATGCCCGTCAGAGAATGAAGCACTGCAGAGGAAGGACAAACGCCATATGAATGAAACAGTTGCTGCTCCATCTAATGTTAGAATATATCAACCTAATCAATGTCCAAAATGCATGAAAAATCACTATAGAGAGTGCAAAGCAGAAACTAGACAGTGTTACAAGTGTGGGGAGCTTGGTCATATTGCAAAGTATTGCTCAACTAAGAGTGGAGGGCAAGAAAGAGTGGCACATAGGGTTTTCTCATTATATGGAAACAAGGAAGAGGAGGATCAACCTACGGTCATGTCAGGTATGAATTATGTTATGAAGTAGTTAAATATGCTTTATTTAATTTAGAAAATTATCACCCTTTTATTGCTACTAAACCTCTTAGTAACAAATAAATTAATTGTCTGGTCATGTTAGGTACAATTTACGTTAATGATATGGCTGCTTATATTCTATTCGATTCTAGAGCTACTCATTTTTTCATTGGTACTGAATTGTGCAAGAAAGTAAAATATTTCCCTGATCTAGTAAAGAGTGAGTATATGATACTTTTACCCTCTACTGATTGTTTGACTGTTAGTGGTATTCTTAAGGCATATGCAATTAGAATGAACAACAATAATTTTCACGCTGACCTAATAGTCATGGAGATGAAAAGGTATGATATTATTCTGGGAATGAACTGGTTATTATCCCACCATCACGCAATTATAAATTGTAGAAAGTGAGAAGTCTACAACTCACGTTTTATGGAGTCAAGGAAAAGGGTAAAGTAGCAGTAATTTCTGTGATTAAGGCAGACCGATTATTGAAAAGTGGATGCGAAGGATTTCTTGTAACTGTGATGGACACAACAGTAACAACAAAGGCACAGCTAGGAGAAATTCCTATTGTTAAAAATTTTTTAGGGTCTTTCTAGACGATCTTCCGGGGTTGCAGCCTGGTAGAGAGATTGAATTCGTAATTGACTTGCACCCTGACACTGAACTGATTTCTAAGAACCCGTATAGAATGGCATTGGCTAAGCTAAGAGAATTGAAAATCTAGCTGGAAGAATTAATTAGCAAGGGGTTCATATGTCCCAGTTTCTCACCCTGTGGAGCATCGGTTGTATTCGTAAAGAAGAAGGATGGAGCGTTGAGGGTGTGTATTGATTACAACAAGCTGAATAAGGTGACAATTAAGAAAAAATATCCTCTGCCCAGAATTGATGATTTTTTTCGATCAGTTACAAGGAGCTTGCGTCTTTTCAAAGATTGATATCCAGTCAGAATATCATCAGCTAAAAGTTAAACCTGACGATATTCTGAAGACAACATTAGAACAAGATATGGACACTATGAGTTTCTAGTATTGTTGTTCAAGTTAACAAATGCTCCAGCGGCATTTATGGATCTAATGAACCGAATTTTTAAGGAGTATATTGATAAGTTCATCATTGTCTTCATCAATGATATTCTAGTCTATTCACGCTCCGAAGAAGAACACTAGGAACATCTGAGAATCACTCTCTCTATATTGGACAAGCACAAGTTGTATACAAAGTTCTCCAAGTGTGAATTTTGGCTGAATAAAGTAAGTTTTCTAGGCCATGTAATTTCCAAAGAAGGTAGAAGTATGTTGGTTTTTAGGTTACCTCGCACGGCGGAATTACCGATATTCATAACAACGGTAACATGCGTAACCTATATATCATGAAAAAAAATTTCAACATGAACATAAAACGGATCGTTGTTATAATATATTAATAATAATATGTATTTAAAAAATCTCTATTAAGATCTAATCTAAAAGATAAAGAATATTACCTTTGTAGCTTATTTCACACGGGTACAAAATCAACTTTCGATCTTCTCCGCCAATCCTTCTCACCTCGAATAAGCACGTGTAGGCGTGATGAACGAAACAAGATCACACTCAATTTATGATAGATCGTATTCTCAACACATGAGACGATCTATTTGGATTTAGAAAACACTTTTCTAAAGCCAACACGGAAGACACAAATTTTGCTCTTAAAATGGATTCCTTAATCTCAAAGATTTCAACCTTAACTACAACTTTTTCACCAACCCTCATCTAATGAGATTAGACCTCTATTTATAGTGGTATTGCTCCATAATGGCCATTATGACATTTAGAGAAAAACACTACAAATTTCTCATTACATTTATAAAAATGTTATGGAAATCAAAAGTCTTGTCACCATATTTCAACACTTGGCACATTTAAGTTATAACACATTTATAACAAAAATGTTATGGAAAACAAAAGGTCATGACATTAAATCAAATTTGACATTAAATCAAAGTTGACAAAATCCATTTTAAAAACTATTTTTAAAAGTTACTTTATATTTGTTAATTAATTGAATAATCAATAATTCAATTATTTCATTTAATGAAATATAAGAAACATATTAACTTTGAAAACTTTTGTCATTTTGTCTTAATTAATTGAATAATCAATAATTCAATTATTTCATCTAATGAAAAAATAATAATAAACTTATTATTGAGTGTATTAAATAATTAATTCATAATTAATTATTTAATCTTCTTTGTTAATTTTTCTATTATTCGAATAATGATAGAAGGTGACGAAGGGACCGATGGACCTATAGTTTTAAGCTTCAATAATATTTCGTTAATTAATATAAACTCTTTATATTAATTAACATAATTATTAACTCTAAAGTAATTCCACTGAATACTTAGAGTTGCACTCTCAAAACTATAGAGTATATTTACTTAAAGTAATGTCCATTGATATAGTCATTACATATGTATTAACCCTCCATTTAGATTCGCAATAGAGCTAGGTTTATAATCCGTTAACTTCTCATATTGCTTTTTTATCCTTGACTACCATTAGTTCTTAATTGAATAATTAATTCATAACGATTATGAATTGCGCGCTAATTATTCTATCCTTGAATTAACAAACAAAAGAATCTATAGAAATGAGTTTCGTTGTATCGATATTAATATTCCCAGCTATTCATTTTAATTTACTCCCAATATACAAGGTTTATGAAACGTAACTTGTATAAAAATTTACCGAGTAAATCAAAGAATAAATTAAAATAAAATAGGAGTTTATTAAATACAACGAATTAAGATCATACATATATGACCATCATTATAATAAAATTAATTATTCTATATTTAACAGAAATTATCAGAACAATATAATTATATCTGGTCCGGTCCTATATAATCATATTATGTAAAACATACTTATCTTATGTTACTACATATTTAGTCGGGATATGGCTATACATTCTTAATGAGATAAACTATGTTTATGACTATGAACTATTTGAGGATTCCATACTTCAAATATAAGTCATGGACATATTCTGGTTATTACTCTTTATATTTTATCCCACATATATACAATATATATGTTAATATAAAGTTAGCATAAATAACCAAGGAATTTTCTATGAATTTTATAAAACATAATTTAAAATGTTAATATAATATCAATCAATATAAATTTATTCATATATTATAAAATTGTTCTATTACATTTGCTTGTTGGGCACATTACTCCCAACAATCTCCCACTTGCCCTAAAGGAAATGAGACATGTCTCTAATCCCTAAACCCTCTAGATGTTTCTCAAAACATTTTGTAGGTAACGTCTTAGTGAAGTGATCAATAAGATTCTCATATGATGGAATCTTTAGAACAGTCACGTCTCCACGCTGCACTATATCTCTTATCACATGATATTTTCTCTCTATATGCTTTGTTCGTTTGTGACTTCTAGGTTCTTTAGCATTCGCCACTGCACCACTATTGTCACAGTACAAAGACAATGGCTTATCCATATTTGGAACTACTTCCAAATCACTAAAGAATTTTCTAAGCCACATAGCTTCTTTTGCTGCTTCACAAGCAACAATATATTCTGCTTCCATAGTGGAGTCTGAAACACCACCTTGTTTTACACTTCTCTAAACTATGGCTCCACCTCCAAGGGTGAAAACTGATCTAGATATCGACTTTCGATTATCTGTATCAGTTTGAAAATCAGAATCTGTGTATCCAGTTGGAATCAAATCCCTACCAAAATATACTAGCATATAGTTTCTCGTTCTCCTTAGATACTTGAGAATATGTTTGACTGCTATCCAATGATCTAATCCTGGATTTGACTGGAACCGGCTAACTATTTCTATTACATAACATATGTCGGGCCTCGTGCACAACATAGCATACATCAAGCTCCCAACAGCTGATGCATAGGGGTAACGTCTCATATCTTCTTCCTTTTGTGGTGTGTCAGGACACCTTTTTTTAGAAAGAATAACTCCATGTCTAGAAGGTAAATAACCTTTCTTGGAGTTTTGCATCGAATATTTGACAACCATCTTGTCAATATACAATGCTTGAGACAAAGCTAACATTCTAATTTTATGGTCTCTTATTAGACGAATCCCAAGAATGTAGCTTGCATTTCCTAAATCTTTCATTTGGAATTGCTTAGCTAGCCATGCTTTTATATCTGATAATAACTCTACATTATTCCCAATAAGTAGAATATCATCAACATACAGAACTAAGAAGACCATATGCATGTCATTGATAAGCTTGTATACACAAGACTCATCAAGGCATTGTGTGAACCCATAAGACTTGATTGCTTCATCAAATCTCATATACCATGACCTAGATACTTGCTTGAGTCCATAAATAGACCTATTTAACTTACAAACCTTTTGTTTTACATCTTTATCTATGAAACTCTTTGATTGCTCCATAGTTTCTTCAAGATGACCATTTAGAAAAGCCATCTTGACATTCATCTGCCAATCTCATAATGATAATGAGCGGCAATAGAGAGCAATATACGAATGGACTTAAGCATAGCTATAGGAGAGAAAGTCTCTTCATAATCAACTCATTCTCTTTCGGTATAACCCTTAGCTACAAGTCTAGCTTTGAATGTCTCTACATTCGTGTCCACTCCTCTTTTTCTCTTATAGATCCATTTACACCCTATAGGTTTCACTCCTTCAGGTAGATCTACAAGATCCCAGACAGAGTTGGAATATATTGATTCCATCTCAAGTTTCATAGCTTCAAGTCATGCTTCTTTGTCAGCGTCTTCCATTGCATACTAAATGACAATGGATCATCTTTTCCAACATCAGTGACAACAACTTGTGCTTCACCTACCTGTCTGTATCAAGCTGGTGGTCATACTACCCTCTCCCTACATCTAGGTGGTGTGATGGTCTGACTAGAAGTTGCCTTCTTCTGAGTACCATGTGGAACAACAACTTTTGTTGTTTCTGATTTGATCTCATCAGCATGAATTTCCTCCAAGACAATCTTGCTTTGAGGTTTGAAGTTTGCCATATAGTCATATTCAAGAAATGTGGCATTTGTCGATACAAATACCTTGTTATCTTGAAGACTATAAAACAAACCTCCTCTTGTGCCTTTTGCATAACCAACAAACATGCAAACATCAGATCGAGGTTTTAATTTTTCAGTCTTTCCTACTAGCACATGTGTGCGACACCCCCATATGCGAAAGTGTCTCAAACTAGGTTTGTGACCACTCCACTATTCTAAAGGTGTCTTAGGAATAGACTTAGATGGGACCACATTCAAAATGTTAGTCGCTGTCTGTATGGCGTATCCCCAAAATGATTTTAGAAGTGTAGAGTAACTCATCATGGATCGAACCATGTTAAGTAAAGTCCTATTTCTCCTCTCAGCAACACCATTTTGCTGAGGAGTGTCAGGTGTTGTTAGCTGAGATATAATTCCATGTTCTAACAAGTAATCCTTGAATTCATTATCAAGGTATTCACCTCCTCGATCTGATCGAAGACACTTGATTGACTTATTTAATTGCTTTTCAGCATCAGCTTTAAACTCTTGAAACTTTCTAAAAGTTTCTGATTTAAATTGAATGAAATAAATATAACCATATCTTGAGTAATCATCAACAAAAGTCATGAAGTACTCATAACCACTTCTAGCCCGAGTAGTCATAGGGCCACATACATCTGAATGTATAAGTTTAAGTGGCTCTTGAGCCCTTCGACCCTTTGCAGGAAAAGGTCTATTGGTCATTTTTCCCTCTAGACAAGATTCACATACTAGTAAAGATCCAACATTGAAATCTTTTAAAGGACCGTTCTTCACAAGTCTATCAATTCTATCTAGATTAATATGACCTAGACGAAGGTGCAAAAGATGTGTTATCATCATGAGAAATTTTAAGTTTCTTGGACTTAGGCAATTCTATTTTAAAAATTTTAGTATTCAACAATGATTTATTGATGGGCCTTATCACATAGAGTCAACTTTCCATAAAACCAGAACAAATATCTAGTCCATTTCTAGAAATAATAACAATATTATTATTAAAAGAAATTGAATAACATTGTTCAAATAAATGAGAAACAGAAATGAGATTTCTAGTAAATCCCAGTACAAAATAAACATTATTCAATAATAAAAATTTATTTTGAAAGTTTAATTTTGTTTCTCCCACTGTTGAAGCTGAAACTTGTGCCTCATTGCCCACTCTCATAGTGAACGCCTCATATGCTAGATTTTGATAGGAACTAAGCATTTATAAAAAACAACAAACATGATTAGTCACACCTGAATCAACTATTCAGGGTGATAAATCATTCTCAACTAAACAAGATTCAATAACAAGTAAATCAGATTTACTTGTCTTCTTTTGTTTTAGTTCATCGAGATACTTTTTACAATTTCTCTTTTTCTTTGTTGCATTTTCAGCAGGGATCAGAGGACATTCCTCAATTAGGACAAATTTCAAGTTGTCGTGCACAAGAATCATATTCATGTTCCTTTTCCAGTTGACGAAATTATCGCCAATCAACTTTTCAGACACGAGTAAATTAATCATAAAAGAAGACATTTTGCTATAATGAATAAAGATATTGATTAATATTATGCATAAAATTCATAAGAAATATGGCAAGTAAAAATGATGCAAGAGCATGCTAAATCACTAAATAAAATGCAAATGCTATTATTGCCTCGATACATAATATTTTTCCTTAGGGTAAAAATATTATCTATTAATAAATTTATTCAAAATATTTCATATTCTCAAATTTTATTAACTATCAATTAGTTTTGGTCAAAATGTGATTAACACATTATATCACATTTTTATGAGTGTATACCATCGTTTTAGTTTTATAAAACTTAACTTATAATTGTCGCCTTAAGGACGGTCAATTATAAAATACATTTTATAAAACCTATCTCTAGGAGATCAACCATGGTATTGATCTAAGTGAACACTCTCCTTAGGGAGCACGATAACTAAGTCGTCTCGGAGCCCCACTTAAATCTCACGTTGTTGTATCAACGAAGGAGACCATGGAAAGTTATGCCAACTCTCCGCTTCCACTCATTATTTTGAATTATAGTGATTTTATAGAATATTACATATTCTATTAAATCTAAATAAAAAAATATTTATTCAAAATAAATTTATTTTATATATAGATTATTAATTTTTATAATCATGTTATAAAATTAATTATACTAACTAAACAATTTATTTAGCACTTACAAAATAATGTAAAAATTTTATCAATTAAAATTGTGCATTATTTTATTTTCTCACATAATTCATAAATATGAATTAATAGTTTTAATCTAATTAAAACTATTTAATTTTTAACAAACTAATTTATTAAAATTAAATAAATAAAATATATGCTAAGAATGCATGTCAATGTGAGAAAACTAAAAGATAAGTAGGCTCTATATGCAAGTATTATATGACATGTGAATGCATGACAATGATAAAACAACTTATATCAAGCATAAAAGTAAATGGAATAATGACCGGGTCGATTTGGGTATTTCTAAAATTACATATAAACCCAAAAAAAATATAAAAAGTCTTGGTAGCCTCCACATTTGTTTTACGTCATACGTCGTGGTAACAACAATTGCACACCATAGGCTCGCTCTAAAATTTGTCTTGTCCTCCTTTCTTTGATCTCCATCAATATTACATAAAGAGTATTTACCCAAGACAAATTGGCTTTACATCAAAATTAAAAATAAGAAATTAAAAAATATTACTAATCCAAATCGGCCACATGAAATTACGATCATTATTTCAATCATGCATATATCCATACATTTAACATTCCAAAACATATATAAATTAAAAAAAATGCATAAGCCTACTTATCATCACATATCATGATTTTCATAAAATCACATTATTAAATATATCATAACTACAACGAAGCCTTGATACCAATTGTTGGTTTTTAGGATTCCTCGCCCGGCGGAATTATCGATGTTCATAACAACGGTAACGTGCGTAACCTATGTATCATGAAAAACAATTTCAACATGAACATAAAACGGATCGTTATTATAATATATTAATAATAATATGTATTTGAAAAATCTCTATTTAGATCTAATTTAAAAGATAAAGAATATTACCTTTGTAGTTTACTTCACACGGGTACAAAATCAACCTTCGATCTTCTCTGCCAATCCTTCTCACCTCGAATAATCACGTATGGGCGTGATGAACGAAACAAGATCACACTCAATTTATGATAGATCGTATTCTCAACACATGAGACGATCTATTTGGATTTAGAAAACACTTCTTTAAAGCCAACACGGAAGACACAAATTTTGCTCTCAAAATGGATTCCTTAATCTCAAAGATTTCAACCTCAACTACAACTTTTTCACAAACCCTCATCTAATGAGATTAGACCTTTATTTATAGTGGTATTGCTCCATAATGGCCATTATGGCATTTAGAGAAAAACACTACAAATTCCTCATTATATTTATAAAAATTGTTATGGAAATCAAAAGTCTTGTCACCATATTTCAACACTTGGCACATTTAAGTTATAACACATTTATAACAAAAATGTTATGGAAAATAAAAGGTAATGACATTAAATCAAATTTGACAAAATCCATTTTAAAAACTATTTTTAAAAGTTACTTTATATTTGTTAATTAATTGAATAATCAATAATTCAATTATTTCATTTAATGAAATATAAGAAATATATTAACTTTGACAACTTTTGTCATTTTGTCTTAATTAATTGAATAATCAATAATTCAATTATTTTATCTAATGAAAAAATAATAATAAACTTATTATTGAGTGTATTAAATAATTAATCCATAATTAATTATTTAATCTTCTTTGTTCATTTTTCTATTATTCGAATAATGATAGAAGGTAACGAAGGGACTGATGGACCTATAGTTTTAGGCTCCAATAATATTTCATTAATTAATATAAACTCTTTATATTAATTAACATAATTATTAACTCTAAAGTAATTCCACTAAATACTTAGAGTTGCACTTTCAAAACTATAGAGTATATTTACTTAAAGTAATGTCCATTGATATAGTCATTACATATGTATTAACCCTCCATTTAGATTCGCAATGGAGCTAGGTTTATAATCCGTTAACTTCTCATATTGCTTCTTTATCCTTGACTACCATTAGTTCTTAATTGAATAATTAATTCATAACGATTATAAATTGCGCGCTAATTATTCTATCCTTGAACTATCAAACAAGGAAATCTATAGAAATGAATTTCGTTGTATCGATATTAACATTCTCAGCTATTCATTTTAATTTACTCCCAATATACAAGGTTTATGAATCGTAATTTGTACAAAACTTTACCGAGTAAATCAAAAAATAAATTAAAATAGAATAGGAGTTTATTAAATACAACGAATTAAGATCATACATATATGACCATTATTATGATAAAATAAATTGTTCTATATTTAACGTAAATTATCAGAACAATATAATTATATCTTGTTCGGTCCTATATAATCATATTCTATAAAACATATTTATCTTATGTCACTACATATTTAGTTGGGATATGACTATACATTCTTAATGAGATAAACTATGTTTATGACTATGAACTATTTGAGGATTCCATACTTTAAATATAAGTCATGGACATATTCTGGTTATTACTCTTTATATTTTATCCCACATATATACAATATATATGTTAATATAAAGTTAGCATAAATAACCAAGGAATTTTCTATGAATTTTATAAAACATAATATAAAATGTTCATATAATATCAATCAATATAAATTTATTCATATATTATAAAATTGTTCTATTACATTTGCTTGTTGGGCACATTACTCCCAACAAAGTAGACCTATCAAAGATTCAAGCAATAATTGATTGGTCGCAACCGAAGAATGTAGGTGAAGTGAGAAATTTTCTCGGGCAGCCAGTTATTACCGATGCTTCATAAGCGAATTTTTCAAAATTGTCCTGCCTCTGACCAGTTTAACGAAGAAAAAATGTGCGGTTTTGGTGGACAAATGATTGTGAGGAAAGTTTTCAAGATTGAAATGTCGACTGATTTCAGCCCCTGTTTTGACTTTATCGGTAGAAGGAAGCAGTTATTGTATTTATTGTGATGCTTCGAAAAGCGGATTGGGTGGCGTACTTTTGCAAAACGGGAAAGTAATCGCTTATGTTTCAAGGTAGCTGAAACCATACGAGACGAATTATCCCACCCATGATCTGGAACTTGCAACGGTAGTTTTTGCACTCAAAATGAGGAGACATTATTTATACGGGCAGCAGTGAAAAATCTTCACGAATAACAAAAGTTTAAAATACATCTTCACTCAGTAGGAATTGAATATGCGACAATGACGGTGGTTAGATTTTGTAGAAGACTACGACTGCGATATCAAGTACCATCCTGGAAAAGCCAATATTGTAACACCCCGATATTTTAATTATAGGGATATTACAGGGCGTATTAGGAGCGTTAGGCTTACGGGCATTTTAGTGATAAAGAATAAATTTGGATTTAATTTGTTAAATTAAATTAATAGGGGGTATTATAAATTTATAGATATAAATTTATTATAAATTAAGTAGGTAATTTAAAAAGGGGATTTAATGTGTTTTAAGGGCTGAACCGGTTCAATAGAACCTGTCCAGCATTTAAATGAACAGAATGGCCATAGCCATTCTGTTCGCGAGGTGACCTGCGAGATTGGGCAAGA
>CM039482.1:23252843-23338048 GCA_022433065.1 Begonia loranthoides
GACAGGGGGGACGCGCCGGAGAGCTAGCGAACGACGGCGTAGGGCTACTGGCAAAAGAAGAGGCGAGCGACTGTAAGGCTCACGATTTTGGAACTCCCGTGGGCTAGTCTTTCCGGCGACGCTCTGTCGATTCGGAGGCCGGCAATGACTAAGTGACAACGGTGATGAGTTGGCAGTGTTCGACGGGATGCAGGGGTGGCCATTTCGGTGTTCGTCGCGTCAGGCAGGCGTAGATCGTGGGTCATTAGGTGGACTGGATGGCTCGGGCTGCGATGGGTACTTCGACCTAACTGCATCTAGATACCCAGTTTGACAGGTTCGGGTGGATTTGTTGTCTGCTATGCAGACAACACTATCTTCTCTCCAAAGTTCGTACAAGGCATGGGGAACAGTCTCTAATGCAGACAAAAAATTACAAGGTGCTTGGTCTCCTGGCGTGGGCTGGATAAAAGAAGTAGACGGAGAGTGAACAGCTTCTCTTCTCTAGGAGAAAGGTTGAAGGCTAAGAGAGGGTGGGCTGAGAGGCAGAGGAGGTCGTGAGCAGGGGTGATGGTCGAGGTGACGCTCCTGGAGTCCTGTTATGCTGGTAAGATAGATCTCCTCTCTGTTGCCTTGGATGTTTAAGTTGTTTGTACTGGTTGTGAGTGTTGGATAAGGAATTTGCTTGTTAATGTCTTTGTAAACTCTTGTTAAGTGTGTGTATGTTGAATGTGTGCTCAACCGGTTATGTTTTGCGAATGGGTAATGCTTTGGTAAAGTAATTAGTTAGAGGGAGATTTTGAGATATAGGATAAAGTAATGTTTTCCTGCTTAGTTTATAATGATAAAGAATTTCCTGGTTCGTTTATAAATAATAAAGAAATGGAAATAAATATTGGATTTAGCCTTTGTTGGATTATTATTGTGAGAGATTAATTCTGTTATTTCTACATGTTAATGCTATTTGATAAATGAGTTGGTTAAGTTGCTATTGGGACCGTTAGAAATAAGTTGAAGGAAAACGTTAGGTGATTAGGTTCGAACTAATGATATCAATGTTGTGATTAGTGATTGGTGATTAGTAATGATGTGATGTTATGAATTTATGAAGGTATAGGAAGAGAAGAAGGATAGCTATTAAGTGCCAACTGCGATAAAGACTTGAGGTAAGAACTTGGGTGTGTCCTTGGCTTGAGGAAGCCCACAACGCAAATAACGTGTACGTGAGTTGTAGAGTCTATATGTTTTCCGTGATACTCTACATGTTTATATGCTTGTTAGTTGTAGGTTAGTTCTCAGTAGTTTTCTGTTGGTTGGTTTCCATAGTTAGTGTTTGCTTTATTGGTGATACTGGAATGCTCACTGTTGATGTTGATAGTGTAGAACACATATTATATTGCTCTGTAATACTGTCTATACAAGTTGGCTGTATGTTTTGGATGCTCTGTACAATAGCTCTCTATGGTGGTGTGAACCTGTATGTTTATCCATGCTTGAATGTTCTGTATGTTGCTGTAAATTCTCTGTTGATACTGCGTAGCTTTATAGATGATTTCCTTACTGTTGATGCCTTGACTTGGATATCTGCTTTGAATCATTGTTGAGTTCCTTGTTGTAAATAAATCATTGAGCATGCTATTTAAATTGAATGTTTCTATCTAATGTAATCAACTAACTTACTGAACATGTTAACCTTATTTGTTAATTGTCAAGCATGTTAACCTAATAAATCTAGCTAACCTAAACAAGATAATAATTATAAGCATGTAAATAAAATAGGATATAGACTTTTCAAGCATGTTATCGTTCTTTAATCTTGTTGTGCATTGTAAGTCCATTATGGTTGCTATATGAATTCTCTTCTGTATGTTGTATGTACTTTTAGTCTTAGGCTTCATAACGATAAAAACAATTAGGAAAACCACCACGGGGTGGCCATAATCGAGTGAGGTTAAGAAATACCATTCCCTTATCAGGATTACAAGGCTAAATAACATAATTGATTAGAAACCATAGGATTCCCCAAACCCCATGCTCCACGTACGAGCTATTTCTAAAACACGTACTATTCCTAAAATACGTAACGAAAAGATTGGCTGGGGGCGGATCCATTCCAAAGAATTAAAGAGCGGCATGTCATATGCATAAACTCATTTTCTTACTGGGCCTTTAGGATCACGTCTTACTTGCAATGTAGGTACACAAGATGCACGAAGTCTTCGAGCAAACGAAGAAGTAGTGGATCAGGGATTTGTACCTATGAGCTTGTGGTTGGCTAGGCTACGAGTAGTACAAGACAATTGAGTTGTAATTAAATTAAATTCAGTTTTCTCTTTCTAAATTGTAATTAAATGGTTAGTTCATTTCCTTTAATTATTTACACTTCCGCAAATGTTTTTATTTCCAAAAATGATTTATTTCCGCAATGTTTTAAAGTGTTTCTAACGGCCCGGCTTGCACTCTGATATTTCTTTCACAAAATTTTAGAATTTTAACGCGTTTTTAAAAATGGATTTACGAAGAAAAATTTGAGTAGTTACAAATGTGGTAGCTGACAAGCTGAGCAAAAGGGTGGCCCTCATTAGTATAATGTGCGAAGAAATGCCCATAGGACTGCAAAAGGATATTCAAGAGCTAGATATGCAAATGGTTCTAATGTAGTTAATTGCTCTTTTGTCAATGCTAACATTGAAGCCCTTTATACTTGAGAGAATTAAAGAAACCCAGCAGAATGATGGCCAACGCAAAGACTTTAAGTTGAATCTAAGTTGGGAGGAGTATCGAGACTATTCTATATCTATTGATGGAATGGTAAAGTATAAGAACAAATGGTATGTGCCTGCTGGTTCACTATTACGATTAGCGATCTTAAAATAAGCCCATTTTTTGAGTTTTTCCATCCATCTTGGGTGCAACAAGATGTGCAAGGACCTCAAGGTGCATTATTTCTGGCCTGTAATGAAGTACGATATTGTTCAGTATGTAATATTGTGCCAAGTATGTCAATAGATAAAGGTAGAACATCAAAAACCTGGTGGAATGCTTCAACCGATGCCAATACCATAGTGGAAATGAGAACACATCACCATGGATTTTGTTACTAGATTACCCAGGACTGCGAAAGAGCACGAGGTGATTTGGGTGATTGTTGACAGACTAACCAAAGTTGCCCATTTCTTACCAGTGAAAATGATGTACAAGATCAATCAGTTGTGGATCTATATGTCAAGGAGATAGTATCATTGCATGGTGTTCTGTCTCCATTGTATTTGATTGGAATCCATAGTTCACTTCTGCATTCTAGAAGAGCTTAAATAAGGCCATGAGCACAGAACTCAAGTTCAACACCGGCTTTCATCCACAGACCGATGGCCAGAGTGAATGAACAATTCAAATCCTAGAGGATATGTTGCGCGCTTGTGTGCTTTAGTTTCAGATCGGATGGGGAAGGACGTTACACTTGGTGGAATTTGCCTACAATAGCAATTTCCAAGTGACCATTGGAATGACACTTGATGAGGCATTATATGGTAGGAAGTGTAGATCCCCATTATATTGGAGTGAAGCAAGAGAAGCTAAGTTTTATGGTCCATATATGATACAACAGACTGTAGAATCAGTTGCAATTATCCATCAACAAATGATAGCTGCCCAAAGTCACCAGAAAAGCTACATTGATAATTTACAACGGGTCTTGGAATTCAATGAAGGTGACTTGGTATTTCTAAAAATATCACCATTCAAGGGAGTCATGCGATTTAGAAAGAAAGAGAAGCTAAGTCCAAGGTATGTTGGTCCCTTTACAATCACAAAGAGAATCGGAAAGGTAGTGTATCAATAGCAACTACCAGCTTCCTTGGAGGGTGTACACAATGTATTTCTTGTGTCAATGCTGAGAAAATGTCTCGGTGATCCAATTCTAGCAGTACCTTCGGCTAATGAAGTTCACGTGGAAAGTTCAGCCAAACTTAACTTACGAAGAAAAACCAGTTCGAATTTTGGATTCAAGAATTAAGGAACTCTATCACAAACAAATTCCATTAGTCAAAGTTGTAACGACTCGGATTTTCCTAAAACGTTAAAATGCGTAAAAATTTAAAATTTTCTTTTTAAGGCAAAACGTATCAGAGTGCGTCTAACCGGATCGTTACTGACTCTTTTTTTAAACTCATTATGAAATCTCTTTGATAAATTGTGCGGAAGCGTTGTAAAACAAACCCTTATAAATCATGGCAGAAGCGTAAAGAAATCGTTCAAGAAGGAAATACTAAACAATTTAAACACTACGTTTAACAATTAAAACTTGACAATTAAACATCATTGATTTACAACCGTTTACTCATCTTTTTCTTTGCCTGGTCAGCCCGAGTCTCGTGCGTACAAAATCCATCATCTACTGCTTCTTATTGTTTGTTTCTCTTTGCTCATCTTTTGCTACTCCTAGTCCATGCATTCGTCATAGCATTCTAGTACCTACATCTACACCACAAACAACTGTAAGCCCAAAGACTTAGTAAGGAAAAAGGTTTAATGCAATTATGATCATGACTCTCTTTAGTTCTTGTTGGAATAGGGGCCACCCAAACCAATCCTTCCATTATATTCGTTCGTTTGTTCGTTTGTTTGTTTGTTCGTTTGTTACTCGTACTTCGAGCTGGAGATTGTGGGTGGTCCTTTGAGATGGCCTAGTTTGATCGGCTTCTAACCTCCTGTGTGCATACTAGTCCCCTTCCCGACTAGGTGAGGGTGTATCCTAGCTGCTAGGCTAGATCCGAACTACCCATCTACCCCAACTCCCTAGTCGTTTCCTTTTCCGGGGTATCCCGCCTTCTAGGTTCTTCCTCTTTCTGGTGTATCCCACCTTTAGAGTTTCTTCCCTTTCGGCATATCTCGCCAGTAGGGTTTCTTCGGTGATGGGCGTATCCCGCCCATTCCGAACATTCTTGTTCTTAGCATTTTTCCTTCTGGTGTATCCCTCCCTCGTGGCTTTATTTCAGTGATAGACATATCCCGCCCATCTTGAATATTTTCTATTTCCTTAACATTTTTCCTCACTCATGCATGTGTGAGTGCTACACCGTGACACTCCCTATTGGTTTCTATGAACATGATGCATACTCATACATTCTCAACCTATCATGATGCATGATGCTCAGTAACGTAACATTCATAATAATTGAAGTGCTCATTAGAATAAAAGTAAAGTAGTAACTATAATTGAAAGCGCATAGAATCGTAAATAACCGATAATTGAATAAGGCACCCAATAGAGCAGAGCAGAGTACATGAATTTAAACAAGGAAAGCATGTTTGAACTATTAGAACACAATATTAATAATAGATATGCTAATTCTTCTAATTAAATTCCTAATCCATTTTCATGCTTTCTACCTTTATCGTTCTAGGTGATTATTCTCATAAGTTATTGAGTAAAGTTAACATGCTCGTATATTCACATTTAATCTCATTAATTAACATGTTTTAGATACTTTAATTAACTTCTTAGTCATCTTACATGCTTCCTATAGTTATTATTCATTCTAGGCGATCTTTCTGCTTAGTTATCCTAGGGGATTTCCCTTCCGACGTATCCCTCCAGGAAGGTTTCTTTGGTGATGGATGTATCTCGCCCATCCCGAACATTCTTATTCTTAGTGTTTTTCCTTTGGGCGTATCACGCCCTTAAGGCTTTATTCCAATGATAGACATATCCCACCCATCTTGAATATTTTCTATTTAACAATTTATGACACGCTACAGAGAAGACAATAATAAAAGCATTTATAAAACATACCACTAATTGCATGTTTCCTACTTTTATTATCTAATGATTTAAACGTGTTCTAAACAACCATTACAGACTATTTACACATACTCAAGCAATTGCTTTAATTCCTTATGCTGGTTCATTAACTTGTTCAAGTTCCTAATTATCTTAGTTAGTGTACATGCTCATTCGGTCAAGTACATCAATTAATCATGCTTACTATGCTTACTAAGTGATTATCATACTCAAGTGTTTATTATTAACTATCAACTAGTAAACATGACATGTATAACCAAATTAATTGCATGCTCAAGTTTAATTAGTTTAAATCTAATGCTTCATATTTGTCCAACATGATTCTCTAATTGATTTGACAGTCAACTAATTATGCTTAAGGAATTGTATAGCAACTACACAGTCCTTTACCTCATTTTCATACTTTGCTTTGCACAATCTTTTACTTACTATGCTTCCATGCTTCCATTTCAATCATTATTTTACTATCTAAGCATTTTATAATTTACAGCACTCTAACAACAAAGAAAATCACCATAGGACGATTCATCTAGCAGGGAAATCTATGAACTATGCAAGGAATAACAAAAAACATTATGGACTTCTATCCACAGGAAACTATGCATCAAACATTCTTCTTTTCATACATTTGAATGTTCTTCATCTTTAAACTTTAGCATTCATTATTTCTCTTCGTTTACTAAACATTAGTCTTACTAAAATTGAAACAAGGCATACCATTTACACTAGCAAAACGTTAAGCATTTGTCACTCGTTAGTTAACATCCATTACCTTAGGCCTCAACCTTCATCATTTCTTCAACACATCCTCTATTCATCCAACTAAGCATTTATATCACATAATAGGCAATAAAACAAAGCTCAATAATAAAAAGGAAACATCACCTATTCAACACTATAAATCTCTACACTACAGCAACTAACAATAACCGTAAAACACACACACCCATACTTGTGGTGTAGGGCCTCAATGGCCAAAACACCCCTTAGTCCTTACCTTGAGCTTTAATGCGCATTAGGGTTTAGTTGTCATTCTTCCTTCTTCCTCCTTTCAATACCTTCACAAATTAATAATCATTTATCACTAATAATCACGAATTATAAATTTCCCCACCCTTAATTACTAAACAGGTTCACAGATCATTAAAAAGAATACATCTATGTCTTAACGAAGCATTGATCCAAGCCTTATCATTATAACATGCTTAACTCGATTTATAAATTGTCCAACACATCCATGCTTCATCGTCGAATAATAATGAACAGTAGTTAAATCCACCCGAAACAAATTACCAAAAGCACAACCAAGAAATCGATACACCGGCAATTAACCAAAACAATCCAACACCAACAGGTTTCATGATTCCTCCTTCATTCCCAAATATTCTGTTTAGCAACTTAACCCAACTTCACCATTGAAATCTATTTTAACAGATTTATGCATTCAAAATTAACCAACAAAGTGTAAATACATACAAGAACTAACATAACAGAAATCACCTAACAACATAGCAGTTTTGTCCAACATTTTTATCCATGACGTTAATATATCTTCTTAACATTCATCGATTAACAATGTGCTTATATTCATCAACCCAAGCAACAAAACCATGATTTCACATAACATTCATCCAATCAGAATATTAACTATCCAATCCCAACAACAGATTACATTCTATCAGCTAACAGAATAAAAAATTCCATCACAAAACTAGCCATTATCCTTCGGCAGAAACCCAACATGAACAAAACCAATTTCATAGAATGTTTATCCAAAATATCAAACCGCAGAACCATTCCAATACAACAGAACCATTAAATCCCAAAGGTAATCCTTCATTCCAAAATATAGAACTACAAGACAGAAACCAATGACTAAACTTTAGAGAAGGAAACCTCACCTTCTCGGCCATTAGCTCACGGCCTTCATCTCCAACATCCGTTCTAGAGAGCACCTCCTCCATTCCCTTACACTCAGCCACACAGAAGAAATCACCCGAAGCAAGGACTCCTCTATATACCAATAGCCGACAACCTGCCTCCTCTGTCCAAATCAGTAGCTGAATCCCCTCTCCAGTACATCCGACAATGTCATTTTCTCCATACAGCTTTCTAGAGGCTGTTCCCCACGCCAACACTGTCGTTGTCACCAGTTCAACCCAACCAGCTGAACCAAGGCCTTCTGCCGGTCCAGCTCAACCCGTTACTCCGATCACCCCTGCCACCTACCAATCACTCAACGCCGGCCAACAAAACGAAGGAGGAGGGAAAAAATCGTTAGCTTACCTCGACTACGTCTTGCCCGGATTAGGAGATCGTTGGAAAACATTGCCCAAAGCTTGAATCACAGCCCACAACAACTCCAATTTTCAGCCCTAACATCCTGCGGCTCGCCTCCTTGCTTCGCCAGTAGCCGTCGCACGTCGAAGTCATCGTCGGACAACTTCGCCCAAGCACTGCTTGTCATCTCCTCCCCTTCGCCCTCGGCCTCTCCCGATCTCGCCTCTCTCCCTCTTCGCGTTCTCTCCTTCCCCGCAAATTGGCCAAGGCCAATTAAATCTCCCAAAATCGGTTCACTACGTGAACCGGTTTGCTCTCCCCCAATTCTCTTATTAAAATTTAATAATTCCTCTTTTACTAATTAAAATTTAAATTCCCAATAATCCAAATTAAATCTTAATATTCTCCTTCCTCATTTCGTCGAATGGCCGAAGGCCAGACGAAATGAGGAGTGTTGAACCGGTCCCTTAATAGAATCGGTTCATTTAATCGAAAATACACCTCCCCTTATAAATATTAATCCCAATGAATCACTTATGTTATAATTTAATTTAATTAAACCCAATTGATCACATACATTATAATATTTATTAAAAATTAAAATTAATATTTATTTTAATTACATCAGTTCCCATAGATTATAATCTAACGAATACGTCACTGGTAATACCCCGATAATTACCCATTTAATTTAAAATCCCAAGATTAATTTTTAATTATTCTTAATAAATTCTGATATAAAATTCGGGGTATTACAAAAATACTATGGCAAAATCATTCAACTGAGGAGGATACTTGGGAACAAAGGGAAGATATGGATGCTAAGTATCTAGAGTTATTTCGTTAGCTGAATTTTGAGGAAAAAATTTTATTAAGGAGGGAAGATTGTAATACTCAGAAAATTTGTTTACGTGTAAAGCTTCAACTATGTGAAATATAGTAAATTGACATGGTACATTGAAATTGTTGAGTTATGTGAAATATAGTAAATTGACATGGTACATTGAAATTGTTGAGTTTATTTATATATTGGAAAATAATGAAATTTTTATGGTAGAGGCATTTGAGTTGGTGTTAGTTTTATAGTATAAATATAATAAAATTCAATGGAGTGGCGTCGTTTGGAATGAAGAAGGAAATTGTTTTAGAAAGGGAAGGACGTCCCTAATGGACAAAGGACGTCCAAAATAGAAGTAATGAGAACAACGTTAAGATTAAAGTGGGACGACGTCATTTGGAACAAAGGGAGGAAAGACTTATTGAGGAACAGACGTCCCTCATAGCGAAGAAGAAGACAGACGTCTAAAATATGAAGACAATAGACGTCCCTTATTGAGGAACGGATGTCCCTCGTGGCAAAGAAATTAAGAAGTGTCTCTTAGGAAAACAAACGTTCTATATCCGTTATAGAAGATGGAAAACGGACGGCGTCGTTTGTTAAGAATAAGTAGAAAATGACATCATTTTGATGCGAGGGACATCCCAAATGGATAAAAGACATCCTGTATAGAAAGATTAAAAGAATACGGCATCGTGGGTTATGACGGACGTCCCTCTTAGGAAAACAAATGTCTTGAATGTATCTGGCATAGAAAAATTAAAAGAATACGACATTTTTTGGGTTAGGATAGACGTCCCTCTTGGGAAAACAGATGTCCTGAATGTATTTGGCACAGAAAAATTAAAAGAATACGATGTCATTTGGGTTATGAAGAACGTCCCTTTTGGGAAAATGGAAGTTCTATATAGCGAGAGTCTTTGGCGGGAACGTCAAAATATTGCTCTGAATAATAGTGATCTGTTAAAAGGAAATACAAAATACTTTGAAAAACATCAGATAGGTTTTAATAAGAAATACAAAATACTTTGAAAATGATAGATAGATTTTTAACAAATGATACGCGTTGCTTTCCTCGCCTCTATAAATAAGAGAGAAATAAAAGGGATTGAGAGGCAAAAACATTAGAGTTGTGAGAGAGAATTTCCTTATGGTTAGAAAGAAAGAAAGGACATCGTTGTACTACTGATGCGAGAAGAAACTACAGAAAGAAAGGATTATTGTGAAACAAGGTAAGAGATATTGCATGTGGTTTTCCAAAGATGACCTACATCACAAGAGTGTGATTTGTTTGTGTGAATTGCCGATAATACGTATGCTTCTAGGTCTGGTTAATAAATTGTAGGTTGATAATTTGTTTCAGATCACATGTTTTAGTTTGCTGTTTAAGATTGTGCGATGATATTGATCTGCTAAATGATAAAGTTTTCATCTTTTGTATTAAGCAATATAAAGTTGATTGATTTCTATTATGCTCTCTGTTGGCTTTTTCTATAATGATAGTCGTACTCTATGATGTTTCTTTTATGTCTGATAAATGAATAAAGCATGTTGTTCTATTATCTGTTTGGTTCCTGCCGTATAATATAAACTATTGTGTGATTTGCATGCATTGCATGAGAATGAGATGTAACCAATAAACATAAATAGACATTGGAGATTAGAGGTTTAGTGACGTTGATGCTTGGGAGAACCAAGAGATGATGTATCTTATCTCTGTCAGAATAGAGTAACGGTTCTGCTCTGACACAGTGTCTGGGAGAACTACGAGATGATGTATCTCAATTTCCATCAAGATGGGTGATGGTTCTGCCTAGGCTAGATCCCCATGATGTATCTATTCTCGTCCGATGATATCTCTATTGCTCTAGACTATAGTAAGACTGAGAATAAAGTAGGAAATGAATAAAGTTCTTTTGTGATATGAAAAACATGTATATTGCATCTGCATAACTATTTCACTTTATTTCATTATGTCTCTTACTAGGAATTAGGTTCACAATTCTCTTGTGATGTAGGTGATGATTGTGATCCTAATGATGTGCTCGTGGAGGAAGTATAATGAGATGAGTGCTTATGGTACTCGAGGAGATTTGACTTGAAGGTTATGGCTCATGAATTGAAATAAGTTTTATTTAATTGTTTTTTTTAGATTTATTTAACTGATTTGAACAATGGTTGTATGTTGATTTAAAGACTTTCGTTTGCATTTATTTCTCTTAATTATTATTTACTTATTTTACAAATGTGTTTTAAAAAGAAAAAGTTTTATGAGAAAATCGGGATGTTACAGATGCAGTCTACCAAAAAGGAAATGGTCGACCGCTAATGAAGAGTTTATAAATAAAAGACTCTTCGAAGCTCAAGGTAACGAATTGGGAATTGAGTTGAAGCCCTGTCAATTTTTATATTCAGTTCCAAATCATTAGTTGAGCGTGTAACCTAACTCTCCATACTCCATAACTTGAGATTTCTATTTGGGAGAGTTAGGAATCTTTGTTTTCCTTTTTGTTTTCCATTTGTACTTGAACAAAAAGGGTGATGCCCTACGAATAGTCAAGATAAGGGTGATGCTCTAAGAATTAATCATTATAAAGTGTTTGTTTAAAGTCAAACATCGTTAATCAGGGAGATTGAGTGATTAAGAATCTCTAAGTGAAAAAGTGAAAAGCTTGGATTGCGGACGTAGGACGGGATTGCCGAACCGCATGAAAAATTTCAGTTTGAAAATCTCTCTAACCCTTACTCTTATTTATTATTATTTGCATTAATATTTGTATTAAATCACTTAGGGTTTACAGATAAAAATATCGCAAGAAAAAGTTAGATCGCCTAATTCACCCCCCCCCCCCCCCCCTCCTCTCTTCTATAGGCTAATACAACCGTGAGTTTTGTGACTCTAGCTTACATGAATTTATAGATAAAACAAAACCCTAAATGAGATCTATAATGCGGACTCATTGGCCCAACCCAATAGAATTCAGATCACACTGAACTCTAACAATCTCTACATTGACATGAATTATATGAAAGAGATTCATAGCTCGTGCTTGTTAGGTTAGCCCAACAAAATGAATTCAAAACCCTAAATTTTGATAATCTCCATCTTGAAACGAATTCTGCTACAAGGAATCAATTTTCAAATCTTCAAATTTTTCTCTCTCACACCCATAAAAAAGATCTGGAACGAGAGTCTGTCTGCCCATCTCAAAGAAATATATAGATCACCAATATAAAAGTCTTCAAGGGTAAATTCAGCACTAATACTGAGTAGGTTTAAGAAACACTTAAACCACAATGATGACATTTTCAAATCTCAGTGTCATTTAAATCTATGCGAGTATATCTCGACTCTTGACCTGCCATATCAAAATTTTCCTTCAAAACACTTGTAATTCCATTATCATTATACTTCCATAACGAAATATCGAATCTCAATCCAAAAGTGGAAGATCTGTAACGCCCCGAAGCGTTAAAACTCTTTTTCTTGCTGTTACTTATTATTTTTTTAAATATATCTTACATAAAATCGTACCTTTAAAATCATATACAACGAAAGTCTTTAAAATAATTATCTTTTGAAAGCAAAACTTAGTAACACTCAGCATTTATTAAATATTCTTTTAACACCATTGTAGCAGAAGTCTCAACAATACTCATTTAACTCAAGCGTAGTAAAATTCATCATTTAATTAAAGAAAAACATTTATAAAGATGTTTCTACAACATTAAATATAACTTGAAATGAAAAGCTTTATGACTCATTATTAAAAATTTATTTTTCCTTTAATCCTCACCCATGAGTCAACTTCGCTTCGACAACACTCTAGTTTCGCCCATGAGAATTCCTCTTCATCTGTGTTATCAATTGTTTCTATCATCCTGTTCTTTAGTAAGTTCATCATTACTTACATCACAAAGTTCAAACTATGAGTCTAATGCTTAGTAAGAGATGCACAACATAATATAAATATGCAATGCATTTTTTGTAAAAACATGTCTTTTTGTTCTTTTTTCTTTCTTTTCTTTTCTTTTCTTTTAACTATCTTGCAACCTTTTTGGAGATTGTAATGAGAAGAGTAGACATAACTATAGGAAACACACCACTGAGTCTCATGAATTTCGGCGAGAGAGTCCTCCTAACTTGGACCTCCATTAGTGTTGTGCACTCAATGCACAACCGTTTAGTGAACTTTGACCAAGCCTTGACCTAACCGAGCTAACGGGCTTATCCCCCATAGGACCAACCTTTTGGACAACCTTTCCTCAACCTTTTGTACTTTTTCTTACATATCTTAATTTCTGTTTCTATCTTTCGTACATGAAAACATACGTATGAAAACTATTTTCGTTCTTTTCTTAAAAAACATGATGCATGGAACATACATAACAATCTAATATGATTAACATAACAATAAACATATGTTCAATCAACATCTCAATATGAACAATAAACAAACGATCATCATATCCTCGATCAACTTCTAAATAAAAAGTAAGCAAACATCATATCCTCAATCGACGTCTAAACATAACTTTAAGCAAGCATCATATTTGTAACTACCCCATTTTTACTTTACTTTAAATGTTGAGATTGAAACACTTTTCCTTTTATAAAATATGTAGCGGGAGACTTTTCTTAACAAAAGCATTTAAGAAGAAATGTAATGAAATACCATAAATAAAATTTCTTTCTTTTAATCTTTAAAGTTTACAAATCATGTCATAAATTAAAAACCATGTACATTTACATTTTACCAGTACATTTCATTCACATTTAATAAATACATTGTCTTTCCCTTTAGCCTAGCCAGCACAAGATCCACTATGCGTAAATCTTCCATTAGCTATTCTTTTTCTTGTTACCATATTTACCTACATCACAAGACATAATCTATAAATCAAATGCTTATAAGAAATGAGATGCATTATGAACATGAAATGCATTATATAAAACGTTTCCATTTCAGTTTTCTTTTTCTTTTTACGTAACATTCTTTTACTTAAGGAAGAGTGATGAACTTTGATCAATGGTGAACTTTGGCCGCAACGTTGAACTTTAGCTGTTACCCTTCCTTTTTACCATTTTAGGATTGAGTGGTGAACATTGGTCAACTTAAACCCTTCTCTACTTACATTCATTTTCATTTACAAAACATGGTGGCATAAAAACCTTTTTGTAACTTTTCTAAAAAAGCATAATGTATGAACATGTATGCATTCATCAATTTATATCTTAACATAACATCAACATGATTAAGCACATTATCAACTCAACATATTATTAAATCCTAATAATATTTTGTACATGATTTCTATCACCAATATCATTTTTAAGCACAATAATTAGCATTCAATTCAAGCAACAAATCCTCACACCATTATTATCATGTACAAATCCTCACACCTAACAATTATAGCATAGCATCAAACATCAACATAATCAATAAAACTTAACTTCTATGAAACACAACATCAACATCAAATACTCAAAAACAATAACCTAACTCTTGTGATACAATCAAAAGAGCAAACAACATACAATCATTTCTTACCTTAATTTCCTTGGAGAAGTTGAGAGATTACAAACTTCGTAGGGTTTCTTCATCTCCAAATACTCCTGTTAAAATTTTTTTTTTTTCTTCTTCTTCTTCTTCTTTTCTCTTGAAAACTTTTTCTACATTCTGAAGAGAATAAGTTTTATTCTCCCTTTTCAGCTATCCATTCTTCTTCTTCTTCTTCTTCTTCTTCTTCTTTTCTCTTGAAAACTTTTTCTACATTCTAAAGAGAATAAGTTTTATTCTCCCTTTTCAGCTATCGAAGCAAGAAGTGGCATTCCTTCAGCAATGTTAAAAACCATTTTCCTCATCTTTTGAAAACCATTTCATGCTTCTCATTTACAGTGCATGGATTTAAATCATTAAAACCTCCTTATCATTTTATTAAACCAGACGATGACCCTCGATGTGGCTACATCAAAACCCATTGTATACATAGACAGTTATATTGCAAAATATGCCAACATCATTTTCCTTATGAAAACGTCATCAATGAAAAGGAATGGTCACATAAGGCCCATCCAACACACACCACAAAAAGGTGGCCATCTAGTGAGAGTAGCACCTCATGAGACAGAGGAAATACAATGATGGAAATCCGAAGATCCACCACACCATCTGAGTTGCCGACGAGCAAACTCCACAATGACACAACTTGTATGATCGCCCGGATGAGCCAATGAGCCATAGCTTAGCATCGATACAATTCGTGAAATCAAAGGGATGGTCACTCAAGGATCCATCAGGCACATGTCACAATAAGGTGGCTATCCATCAATAGCGACACCTCATGAGATAGGAGAGAAGACCAATGACGGTAACCCAAAGATCTAGCACATCACACGAGTTGTTGGCGAGTAAGCTCCGTGACAACCTAACTCGTATGCTCAAATAAATGGATGAGGTTGCTTACGATGAATTACTTCTCAACTAAAATAGCTCTAGGTTCCAAGTTGACGGAGGTTGCCGACGAGCAGAGCTATGAGTCGTCATGCCACCCGTCAAATGGAATGGTACTAGGATAGGCAAAACTCAGCGACAAACAACCTACCATCTCCATGTGATTAATACCTTGGCTAAATTTAGAGAGTTGAAATCTAAGGAGCGTGTTATCACCATCCTATCCATTTTCACTTCTGGGGCTTGAAACCCAATGACATGTCACCAATGTCGCATCCCCATTTTCACTTCCAGGGCTCGAAACTTGAGGACATGTCATCAATGCCCCATCACCATTTCGCCTGCAAGCAACCAATCTTCTCGCAACAAAAGATTGCATGGGGTGGCCTCAAGATGGTTTAGCATTATATTTTCTAAAGCATCAAGAGGATTCATCCTCCCAATGTACGTAACAAATATCAAATCTTCTGACATTAGAAGATTTAAAGGGACATCCTCGTGATGCTTTAGCGCTAGAATGCTTAAAGCATCAAGAGGATTCATCCTCCTAATGTACATAACAAATGTCAAATCTTCTCGTAGTAAAAGATTTCACGGGTTAGCCTCGTGATGCTTTAGCGCTAGAGTGCCTAAAGCATCAAGATGATTCATCCTCCCAACATATATGCACAACTATATAGATCAAACCATGTATGAAATATAAACGTTAGAAAACATACCTATACATAAAAACTGACGTGTTGTCAAAGCAATCCCCATTAGATTTTCAAGTGTGGTACACCACAAAATATCAGTTTTTGAAAACATGATATAATACAGTGCTGGAAGTATAAAGATCCCTACCTTGATGACGACCATGATATGCTTACCTACAAACTAGCTCCACGTGCTGTCGTAAGTGAAAAGTCAAACCACTAACATCTCCAAAACTTATGACAAAGATGATGTTAACATCTCAACAAATATACAAGGGATAATAGACAAGTCTCAACAAAACTAGAATCCAAGATGGTTCTAGGAACGACCATGAGTCCCAAACTAGAAACAAAAATCTAGGAATACAACAAGGATCCTAAACCAGAAATCAACCCCAACCGGAAGGATCAACACAAGACTTCCTTGCTCAAATGAGGAATAAACAGTGCCGAATGGAGTTCGCTAAACCCAACTCCAAGGAACAAACGGTACAGTCAACCAAGCACAACCACAGTCGACCCGAAACCTCAACAGATGACCCAAAATTCCAATCAGTCAAGAAAACACGGTGACAAAAGACGAGACATAGCACACCCGACCTGATCCACTAAGTAGTTGAGAAAACATACCCGAAGCTCCTCGAACCAACCCATGGTCGACAAGGCATCACAGTGGTCAACCGAGACCACTCAACAGTCATCGAGGAAAGGCAAGGGTAAACTGGGACCTTGTAGCCTCGACCAAACTCAAAACAGTCAATTGAGACCATCTAGTGTCGATGAGACACATCAATGGTCAACTGAGACCTCATAGCGGTTGATAAGACATGCTTGTAACCATCTACGACTCAACAACCACGGAGACTCATCTAAAGTCAATCGAGGATGGCTTTGGTGAAAAGTTGGTGTAATACCCAGAAAATTGGTATACATGTAAAACTTTGATTATGTGAAATATGGTAATTGGATATGGTGCATTGTAATTTTGAGTTGTTTATATCATTAAGGATAATGACGTTGATAATGGTTAGAGATATATTAGACTTATGGTGTTGTTGGTTTTGTTTAGAAGTGTAACGTGTTTAAATGTTAGAAGACTAAGTAAGAAGATTGTTAATTACATAAGAAAATATAATTTTTTATGGTGGCAGTAGATCACCAGAAGTTGTGGTCGATCTTCTTTTATGCAAAATATTACCGTGAGCAACAAATTTGGAAACGATTGATCAGCTGAAGGGGAATGATCGACTGGTTCCAAAGCAAATTTAATATAGATAGTTACCATTTCCAGAGCAGTTGATCAACTGAAGAATGACCGGGTCCAAAGCAGACTTGAAAATGTTGATTTGTGGTCGATCGTCCACTAGTGGATGATCAACCAATTTTTTTGAAAAAGGCAGATTTGCAGTTCATCATTAGTGAATCATGGTCAATTGTTGTCATGACTGCAAAATTTATGGTCGATCAGGTGAAGAGGATGATCGACCAAAATGTCAAGAATTGCCCAGAAAATGGTTAAACGACGTCTAGAAAATCAAAGAGGTGTCTAGAAATTGAAGTGTCGTTACTCATTAACTTTCTCTGTAAGTTTATAAATGTATTTGAGGGAGTTTTGGCAGAACAAACAAACCTCCTGGTGTTCTCTCAACATAATTTCTATTTGGGTTTTCTGGAGAGTTTTTAGGTGTTATTGTGGAGTTGTGTGGGAGGATTTTCAAGAGGGAATTATTGTTGCAGTGTGATTGTCGGAAGAAACTTCCACAGGAGAGGATTATTGTGAAGAGAGGTAAGAGATTATGCAAGTGTTTATCCAGAGGTGGCCTACATCACAAGAATAAGGTTGTTTTGTGTTGCTTCTTGATGGATATGTATGCTCAATGAATTATGCCATGTTTATTGCTACTGCTTGATAAGAATCTGATAATGAAAATGTTATGCTGGTTGAATTACTCTTTGCATGTTAATAGAATGAAAAGGGTATGTTAGTGAAAGGTTCGATTATTGTCTATGTTCCCTGTTGTGTTGATATGAATGTTGACGAAATATTCTCTTGTTGGCTTTGGTTCATTGATAGAAATAATGAAAAGGATGCAGGTGTTCTCTAGAGTTTATGTATGAGAGATTAGTGCTTTCTACTGGTAGTAATGGATGTAGGAAAATGTTTTTGTTGATCTTCCTTACTGCTGCACTAAATGGAAATGTTGAAGTTGTTCCCTGTTATATTCTACTTGATATATGTTGTTTTGTGCTCTGTTGATTAGGTATACCTGTTGAGTATGTGGTTTGAATAGCTCATTGTTTTATTTAAGATGTTATAGCATGCTGATAGGTTGGAAATGTGGCATATGTTGTTACTGTCTTGTTAAATTGTTAGTTTACAACATGTGTTAGATGGATTGAAAATACATTGATGTTTCATGCTTCAATAAACTATACGTAGACTATTATTTTTTCTCAATGTGTTGTATAAATTGTTGAACTGCGTGAACTGCATCCATGACATCCATTATGATTAGAAATGTTATGAAAAAGTAGACATATGCATGCATTGCATGATAAAGAAATGAATGTAATAAACGTAAATGGATGTGTGGGGGTTTGGGAGATTTAGTGACGGTCTTAGGTGGTAACACCCCTAATGGATAAAGGTCGTCCCATGTAGGGATGGAGTGATGGTTTAGCCCACATGTACCATAGGATGTATCATTTCTTCTATACTAGAAATCCCTAATGTTTAGACTGACTGATAAAGGAAATGTAAATGAAATGACATAAGAGATCGGTTCTTTTATGAGACAAACTGCATAAGCATGCATTGAGCATTGCATTTCATTATATCTCTTATTGTGCATTAAGCTCAAAGTTTTTCTTGTGATGTAGGTGATGACTATGATCCTAATATTGTGCACATGGAGGAAATATGACTCGATAGCGCTTTCGTTACCCGGTACAAGTTGACTTTGGGGGTTATGGCTCATGAAATGGATTAAAGCATATTTAAGTATTTTAAAGATTTTAAATTTTTTAATATGATGTTTACTTTAAACTGTTTTAAGGTGATGTTTGTATGTTTTTAATTTAAAAACTTCCGCTTATGCTTACTCTATTACTTGCTCTTCACTTGTTTTATGAAAGAAATTGAAAAAGAAAATTTTTTATGAAAAATGGGATGTTACACCATGGTATCAGAGCATAACTAGGTGAAATGCGTTTCTGTAGACTATCGGTAATGCAAGACTTAACGTGGCATACTTCTTCAACTGCAAGTTTAATTTTATTAGTTAAATTGCTTTGTTTAATTTATTGTTTCAAGATATAAAATAATTGCAAGATATAGAATGGTGATGGGAAATAGAGGAAACGTACAAGCTAATAATGCGAGGGACGAAGCTATCGGAGCTGATAATGTGAGGAAAGAAACTGTCAGCCAAGAAAATGCTATGGGCCAAGAACCTGTTGTTCAAAAAGATGACAGAAATGAAGCACTTGGCCGACTAACTACTATAGTGGAATGACAGTTTTAGTATATGAAAAGAGAGAATGGGAATGAGAATCAACGTCAAATGGTTGTCCCCGAGGAGGTCGGATGGAAAACATTGAGGAGACTTAGGCCTCCAAGCTTTGATGGAAATGTTGTTGTTGCCATGGGAGCCGAAGAATGGATACATTCTCTAGAAGATATGTTTGACTACACGAGGATTAGAGAGATTGAGAAAGTTTCATGTGTTGCATATCTGCTGATTCAAGATGCTAGGTTCTTGTGGGGTTTTGTCAAGGCAACACAGGATGTGCGAACTCTAACATAGGAACAATTAAAGGAGATCTTTTATGATAAATATTTCAACCAGACAATCTGGACAAAAAAATTGGTGGAGTTTATACATCAAACCAGGACTGTATCAAAATATATAAGGAAAGTTGGAGCATTATCTCTGTTCCTATCAAACTTGGTGGCAAGCAACAAGCATAAAGTCCATCATTTTGTCTAAGGGCTGAAAGTAGAAATCTTCAGGGGAGTTAATATCTTTGGTACCCAAGATATTCCATATGTGAGGATTATATCTAAGGCATTAGAGGTTGAGGATGCTGAACTACTGTTGGTCAGGCAACAAGAGATAAATCAAAGGTTTTAGAAAAGTATTTAGAATCAGCAGTAGTGGGATAGTTAATTTGTGAACAAAGGAATGAAAAGGCCATCTGACAATGAAGAACAATAGAGGAAGGACAAACGTATTACAAATGAAGCAGCTATTGTTCCATCCTATGTTAAAGCAAACTAGCCCAATTAATGTCTGAAATGTAAGAAGAACCATTATGGAGAGTGCAAAGCGGATTCGAAATTATGTTTTAAGTATGGAAAGCCTTGACATGTTGCTAGATTTTGCCCAACTTTGACTAAAGAACCAGAGAAGGTGGCACCAAGGGTCTTCTCTTTATATAGGAATGATGAAGAAGAGGAGTAACTTGCAGTTGTGTCAGATCCGATTTATGATTAATAAAGTAGATACTTATGTTCTATTGATGTAGGATTAACTCACTAAGTCTTGAACGAAAATGAATTGTTTCTCTAGTTATGTCAGGTACAATTTATGGTAACGACTTAGCTGCTTATGTATTATTTGATTCTAGAGCTACACACTCATTTATTTCAACTAGCTTTTGCCTAAAACAAGATAGTTCCCCTGAATTAGTAAAGAGTGAGTATAGGGTACTTTTACCCTCTGGCGACTGTTTGATTTCTAGTAGTATTCTAAAGGCATATGTAGTTAGAATAAAAAATCGTATTTTCTATGTCGATCTGATTGTCATGGATATGAAAGGGTACGACGTTATTCTGGGTAGTTAGAATAAACAATCGTAATCTCCTGATGGTGAACTACACACATTTCATAAAGTCAAGAAAAATGGTAGTAGCAGTAATTTATGCGCTTAAAGAGGACCGGTTATTGAAAATGGATGTGAAAGATTTCTTGTGAATGTGATGGACACAACAGTGATAACCAAAGCAAAGCTAGAAGAAATTCACATTGTCCAAAACTTTTCAAGAGCTTTTCTGGATGATCTTCCAAGGTTGCCACCTGATAGAGAAATCAAGTTCGTGATTGATCTGCATCTTGGTACTGAGCCTATTTCCAAAAAATAGTATAGTATGGCGCCAGCTGAGTTATGAGAGTTGAAAGTTCAGATAGAAGAGTTAATTGGCAAAGGGTTCATACGTCCCAGCTTTTCACCCCGGGGAGCACCAATTTTATTTGTAAAGAAGAAGGATGAGTTGATTATGATGTGTATTGATTACCACGAATTGAATAAAGTAACGATCAAGAATAGATATCCCTTGTCCAAAATTGATGATTTATTCGATCAGTTGCAAGGTGCTTGTGTCTTTTCAAAGATTGATCTTCAGTCGGGATATTATCAGTTAAAAGTTAAGTCTGACGATATTCCAAAGACGGTATTCATAACACAATATGGACACTATGAATTTCTAGTGATGTCGTTCGGTTTAACCAATGCTTCAGCGGCATTCATGGATATGATGAATCGAATTTTTAAGGAATATTTGAATAAGTTTGTTATTGTCTTCGTCGATGGTATTCTAATTTATTCCCATACAGAAAAGGAGCAACAGGAACATTTGAGAATTTCCTTGTCTATCTTGGTGAGGCATCAATTGTATGCATGAAGTTTTCAAAGTTTCAATTTTGGTTGAATAAAGTAAGTTTTCTCAATCATGTAATTTGTAAGGATGGTATTGAAGTGGTTTCAGGAAAAATCCAGGCAGTGATTGATTGGTTACAACCAAAAAATGTGGGAGAAGTAAGAAGTTTCCTTGTGTTAGCAGGCTATTACCGACACTTTATAAATGGATTTTCCAGGGTTGTACTATCTCTAACTGGTTTAACAAGGGAAAATGCATGATTTTGGTGGACAAGCGATTGTGAGAAAAGTTTTCAAGAATTGAAATTCCGATTAACTACAGCTCCTGTATTAGCCTTACCAAAAGAAGAAGGGAATTACAGTATTTATTGCGATGCATCCAAAGGTGGTTTGGGAGGTGTGCTTATGCAAGATGAAAAAGTGATTGTCTATGCTTCAAGATAGGGAAAACCGTACGATGCAAATTATCCCACCCACGAACTTGCCTTAGAACTTGCCGTAGTAGTGTTTACGCTCAAGATATGGAGACACTATTTGTGTAGCCAGCGGTGTGAAATTTTTACAGATTACAAAATTCTGAATTACATTTTTACTTAAAAGAAATTAAATATGAGATAGTGGCAGTTGTTAGAATTCGTAAAGGATTATGATTACAAATTCAAGTATCATCCCAGGAAAGTAAATGTGGTGGCAGATGCACTGAGTAGAAAAGTTATGTCTAGGAATATGTTGTTCAAAGAGATGTCTGTAGATCTTCGTAAAGAGGTTCAGGAATTGGATGTACATATGATTCCTATGCAGTTAACATCTATGTTATCGGCATTGACACCAAAGCCTACAATACTGGAAAAAGAGACTCAACAGGATGTTATAGTCGACTCAAAAACCATGAACCAAACCAAGCCTAAAACCTTGTCAATGGACAAGAACTTCCAACAATAAATCTCAAATATAAGTGGAAGGGCCCTATGTCAAGTCTAGGAACCCATCTGAGGTGCAAATGACCCAATATCGCCCGTGCCTAAATAGCAGAGGTCGACTCAGGACAAATTGCAGGGCAATCTGCTTATTTATGCGCATTTTCGGTCGATTGACCACTTGACAGCAAATCCCTAGTCGATCGGTCTCTATTTAGTCGATCGATTTGCGGTCGATGGACCAAGTAGTGGTTGATCGACTGCAAATTCACAGTCGATCGGGCATGGCGTTTGGTCTATCGACTGTAAATTCGCGGTGGATCGACCACCAGCCCCTAGTTGATCTTCGGCATGATTTTTTCACCAGAGACACACTGTTCTCTTCCGTTTCACCTCCAAATGGACAATAAACCTTCATAGACTTCAAATGCATCAAAAACACCAAGTGATTTCCATCGGATTTGAGTTTTCAACCTCGAATTTGAAGCCACAACAAACCCTAACATTCAGATTCCAAAATTGAGGGGAAAAGCTTACCGAAACGGAAACTACCTTCACAAAGGTTGACAACGCGTACAACGAGAACATGAAACCGTGGTTGGAAGTCAGAACCACTCCATTCCGACTTCCTCCCTCTCCCTCAGTCTTCTCCTTCGGTGTCTTCTTCTCTTCTTCGTCTATTTAAAAATTAAAAATCTTATTTATTTAATAATAATTTATAATATATAAAATCTAATCTATATATTATAAATCTAATTCAAAAATCTGATTTAAGATATGACCCATTTTCAAAACCCTAACTAAAAATAATTTCATTAGTCAAAATAATTTACCAAAAACATTTCCAAAGATAAATTACAGCTTAGAAAATCAAATTTGACTATCAAAATGGAAATGCAAGCGTCACCGCTACGCGACAAATCAGGTTAACTTCTCCATATTTGACTAAAAAATAACGCAAAAAATTTACACAGTGCATTTTAAAATCTCAGATTTTACATCTTAACCACCTTAAAAGAAGTTTTGGCCTGAAATTTAAAAAAAACCAAAAACACAATTCTAGGAAACTCTCTACTCAATGTGATACCCAAAGCACACGAACCATGAGAATATCCCCAGAAGAATTTGATTTCCTATCTCTAGGGCTTCCGTCAAACCTACAGCCGGAAAAAATTGTAATACCCTAATTTTTTGTAACGAAATTAAGTAATTGAGAAATTGATTGGTGTATAATAGGATTATTTGGAGAAATTTTATTATGGAATGTACTACCCCAAAAATAAGTTTAGAAAAATAATAAGTTGGGGTATAATTATATCAATTAACCAGATAATTTCTCCATAATTGTGATGTAAATGATTTTACGAGATAATAAAAGAAAATGTGTTTCGTAATCGTTAATTTGGGACTTGATGCAATGTAAATGAGGGAAGAAATATTTTTGGAATTTTTAAAGTGGAGATTTGTTACGGATTGTGTATTTTACATTTTCAGTTGCATTGAGGTTGGGGTTACAGTCAAATATCTTAACCGAAAATACATTACGGGCTACTCCTTACATTTTGCGGTCATATCGTGGTTGAAGTTGGGGTCAAGAGTTCAACCGAAATACATTTTATATTACATTTTGGGCTTTTCGAACGCAACGCGGTCGAGGTTATAGACGTGATGTGCGACCAAAAAATAACAGGTTTTTGAATCTGTTGAATTCATCAATTTTGTGGTTGATTCCTCAGTTAGGACGTGGTTACAAGGTTCGACCAAAAACACAAAATAGTGGCAAAATTGGGTATTCGGACACAACGCGATCGAGGGTTCGGTTGGCTTACTCGATCGAAAAGTCTATTTTTAACTTGAAAAATGATTCTGTCAACCATTCTTTTATTTTTTTTCCCCAATATTCTCTTTCTCCCCTCCCGAATGGATAGGGAATTTTTCCACATAGTTGTACTGGATTAGACCTCCTCCTTTGAGGTGTGTGATTGTCCATCAAACCTTGCGTCTTCTCTGCCTATATAGGAATGGCAGGTGATGGGGGTGGCGCTCTAACCACTTTGGGTTCTCATTTTCTAAAAGCAAACAGAAAAGAAATAGTGGGAATGGGGGCCCTGTGTTTTCGTTTAGTGAGTGCGTGAGAAGAGAGAAAAGTGAAGGTTATGTGTGGAGGGTGCAGAAGCAAAGTTGCATTCTTGGTGTTTTCCCTGGTTCTGCGCTACTACCTGCGGGAGGAGAGGAATTCTACAGGGGATCATTGTGAGGTAAGAAATGGGTGTAGTGGCCAGAGGAGGCCCTACATCACAGTTTTGTTTGCTGTTAACTTTTGGATCGGATTGTTGCTGTGAAATGCTATTGTTAATGTTGATTTTGGTTGCATGAACCTGCCATTTAATGCTAGTACTTGCTGTGGATTTAGAAGTGGACTATTGCTTGCTGTGATGTGTTGCCTACTGAATAATTTAAGTGTCTTTCGAGTATAAGAATGATGGAAAGGTAAGAAAAGGGTATTAGAATTGTTGCTAACAGTTAGTGATGGATAATGGAAATAGCTTGGAGTATTATTATGCTATTTGCTGTGAAGTGTTGATTCACAAAGGATAGAGAGGAAGGTTATTGACATGTTGATTATGGATTTCTATTTTAGACTTGATTACCCTTCAATTTTCCTAACCTCATGAATCTTCTCTGTTAAACTAATATATGAAATGTTATTACTAGTATGTGGATTTTTCCCCTATCAATAGCACGTAATTGGTCTCTGTATAAATTGATAGCATGTAAATTGAGATGAATTGTTATTCGATAACCAGCATGTAAATTGTCTCTGTTGAATAGCATGTAAATTACTCTTTGTCAATCAACATATAAATTGATCCCTGTTAAACAAAAGAGAATGGTGACTGTCATCGGTAGTGATGCCATAGGATGTATCTCCTCATCGGAGTGATGGATAGAAACAAGACCATAGGATGTTTCCTTTCTCCGGGTATAATAGAAAAGATAGGTTCTTTTCTTAAACGCATTGTATGAGCACTCATGAGCATGAGCACGCATGAGCATGAGCATGCACGAGCATGAGCACGCATGAGCATGAGCATTGCATTTCATCCTATTTCTTGCTGAGCATTAAGCTCATTGTTTTACCCATGATGTAGCTTTGTATGTAAAATAAGAGAACATGTCATTGGACGGGCGGATCTTGTGGTTGGCTAAGCTAAGCAGATTTAAGGAAAAATAGTTTTGTAAGGAAACGATTAAAAGGTTTTGTAAATGTTTTAGTAAATGTCTTGAATTGCAAAGGTTTATTTATTGTAATTTTAAATGTTTTGTTCAAAAGTCTTTCGCTTCAATTTGAAAAACGATTGTATGAAACAAAAGTCTTCCGCTATATTTACAAAAGAAAAAGTTTGAAATTTTATGTGATTTTTAAATATAAGAAAATACGGGGCATTACAAAAAATCTAAGAACTTATTCGAAACTGACACCGAAAGGAACCATCGTGAAAAGAGCAAAGTTCACGATGAGCTGACAAACCAACAAAGGCAAGAGAGGGTCATCCAAACAGAAGCAAACGGGATGACCCGATCGATTGATCGATAGATGAAACGATCTCCAGTGAAAGGACTCAAACGTCCTGACAGGAAGCAAACTAGGGGGTTTAATTGGTTACAACGACTCACACAACAATGAACTGATGTGGAGTCTCTGCAGCACCTTAGACGTGCCTTAACGAATTCCCTAACTGGGAACACGTCTGGAACCAGAAAACGAAAGGACATCAGTTGGACCCGGGTTTAGAGTGTCCGTCAAAACACTCTCCACGCCTAAGCAATACTCTAAGCCGAGATCGTAACCACACAACACTCTCTAGCTTCTTGCTTTCCAAGCACCAAGCCCAAGAAAAGAGAGAATTTGAGACCTGCAGAACTAAAAAGACTCCTATCGAAACAAGAAATAGGACTTTGCATCAAAGTCATAGCAAGGTTAGGTAACTTAACATCTAACGAAAATCAAATCTCATGGATGCATGGGTAGCCACTATGCTTTGACACATTAGAACACTACCAAAACCAAGTGTCTGAAACACCAAAATAGACTGCTTGATGCAACACCAGTTAGGAACTTTCATATATGATCCACACGACAACCGACACTTAGACACAAGCATACTCGGACCAAAACATCCAACATGAACCCAACACGTGTCATGTCCCACAAGGACAACAGCGAGTCGAATAGTAAAAATGCCTGTAATATATACCTAGCATCCAACAAAGCTTAGAAATCCACGAATTCTAGCACGGCTTTAGACATCTACTGCTACCAAGCACGTAACTCTAGAGGATCTAGCCAAGACTTAGGGACGAAACACCATAAGTCTGAATCTTGAACTAGCATCCACGAAAACAAACAAACCTTGGTCAAACCCAAAAGGTAAGACTAGGATGAGAAATGGCCAACGCTTAACCAGGAATCCACAAAAAAACATTGGTGGATCAACGAACATCAGCTTTGGAACAACAACATGAACTGTGAAGGAAATCAGACACTAGTCAAATCGAAGGGTAAGATCGAAAACGCAAGGTGCCTAATTCCCGAACAAGAACTCAAAGCTGACACCAAGAGATGCCTAGCAAACAAAGGCTAGCAGCATTAGCACAAATGTCCAAAACTACAAGGACAAACAATAAAGCTTAACGAACAGCCTGAGAAATCACTCCTCCAAGGAAAGCACAATCGATCCCCACAGAGAAGTGACAAGCTCTGACATACAACGAAATAGAGCCTAAAGAGACACCATCACCTATCACAACACAGGGGTTTCCATGGAAACGAGCAAAACAAAAAGCTCTAACCACAAGGTTACCAACACGCAACAACCCTCACAAGAACCACTCCCAAAACTAGGACCTCAGTTTTTTCAAATCTGACACAAACCTTTCATACAACACGGACAAGGTCAACACATGGGTCGGAAGTAAGCCACAAGAAAACAAGATTTTCTAGTCGAGGGACACAGTGCTAGTCCATTGGGAAGAGCAACCAAAGTTCCTAGTAAACCGACAACATGGAACCTAGCCTAGTGAAACACCACTCAACTGAACAAAACAATCGCCACTTGGCTTCAACTCCAACGGCCACCCACACCACTCCTAAGAAGGAAGCAACAGACACGACATGGAACCTAGAGGAAAGAAAATGATGTTCCACTACCCAACGAAGCACGAGACCTTACCAAGTGAGGGCCAGAAATAGCACTCACTCCACGAGAGATCTTAGAAGAACTCATAACACACCACTCTACCAAAGGAACGACCTAAAGCACAGAAAACAAACGTTGACTTGAAGGACCTGAGACCCACGAACACCAGAAAGATCTCAATACAAAAAACAACAGTGTTGAGTATCAACGAGTTTTCCACAACCCATTGATGCACTCAACACATGGAGAGAATAATAGAGACAAAGAACACGGTCTAACACAACTAAACAGTCTCCCTGAGTAGATCAGGAAGGAGTGGGATCGAACCACTATGATTCCCAACATTCCAAGTTAAAAAATCGCAAGATACGACAAGGGAGCCAAAGAGAATAGAATCAAGACAACGATTCAGAAAACATTTAACCAGGAAAATCACCGTCTCATCCGTCATACTTCTTGAACCAAACAAGTGTGATGCTCACAAAGGACAAGCTAGTGACCTACGCGACTACACCACCTATGCAAAAGTGGATATGAAACACACTGCCCTAGTAGAGGAACTCATAACCAACCAAAAATAGTCACCTAGCTTCAACTCCAATGACCACCAACACCACTCTGAAGAAGGAAGCAATAGACACGACATGGAACCCAGAGGAAAGAAAATGATGTTTCACTACCCAACGAAGCGCAAGACCTTACCAAGTGAGGGCTAGAAACAACACTCACGCCATGAGAGATCTTAGAAGAACTCATAACACACCGCCCTACCAAAGGAACGACCTAAAGCATAGAAAACAAACGTTGACTGGAAGGACCTGAGACCTACGAACACAGAAAGGATCTCAATACAAAAAACAACAGTGCTGAGTATCAATGAGTTTTTCACAACCTACTGATACACTCAACACATAGAGAGAACAACGGAGACGAAGAACACAGTCTAACCGAACTGAATAGTCTACCCAAACAGATAAGCAAGGAGTGGGATCAAATCACTATGATCCCTAACATTCTAAGAGCAGAAATCCCAAGATACGACAAGGGAGCTGAAGAGAATAGAATCAAGACAATGATTCAAAAAACGTATGACTAGGAACATCATTATCCCATCTTCAGACTTCTTGCACCAGATAAGTGCGACACTCATAAAGGACGAGCATGGGACTACGCGACTACAACACCCATGTGAAAGTGGATCTGAAACACACCGTCCTAGTAGAGGAACAGTTCAGAACATGAAAAACTGACATGGACTGAAACTAGTCAAAACTAATAGCATCGAGAAGCTCATTGCACGAGAAATGGCAGCGTTAAGTATCCATGGGGTCCTCACCAACCGCTAATATAACCAACACTAGAGATGAAATAACAGAAACGATAGAAGGCTATTGTCGAAATCGAACGGTCTTCCAATAGAATGACCGACACAAGGATCGAGACACTAAGATCCTCCAACATATCCAAGACGTAAGAACCTTAAGGTAAAATAAAAACTAGGGGACAATCCCTATAACATTTTGTTCCTTTTTTCCTTTTCGTTAGCCATATAAAATTTTTCTTTTATAATTATTACTGAAAACCGTGTGAAGGGAAAAGATAAGAGTAAACAAAAGCGGAAGTCAGTAACAATTTCAAAACATAAGTTCATGACATTAACAAAACATTTACCACATTTAAAAACTAATTAAATCACAACTTGAAAAAAACTGTTTAAAATAAACACATTTTTCTTTTCCTTTTTGTGAGTCATAACCCCCAAGGTCAACACGCCGGGTAACACAAGCGCTCATCGTGTCATGCTCCCTCCACATGTACTTCTCTAGGATCATAATCTTCCCCTACATCACAAGATAAATTGTGAATCTAACAATGAGTAAGAGATAAGATGAGATATGTATGCTCGTGCTAATTCCATGCTCACGTCTTTCATGTCAGAAAAGAACTTATCTTTTTTGTTGTTTAATCATAGTCTCATAATAATTCAGGACGTTGGAGATTTTCTGCAAAAGAGAGTAGATACATCCTCAGGATCTAACCTGGGTTGAACCGTCACTCAATCCTGACGGGGGATGAGATATATCATCTCGTAGTTCTCCCAGAAGATTCGATACTAATATCCCCAGCCTCCAACTCCTAATTACGCTTATTAGATTCATTTATCCCCGTGCAATGCATGTAAATACCAATCCTATCATGACATTTCTAAGCATTTATAATCATGATGCATGTCATGTATGAAATTCAAGCAATGCTCTAGCCTTAGCAATTACGAACAATAATAGGGAATGAAGTAACATACAATTCCATGGCATATCAATGCCATAACAAGCAAGAAACAAGTTCAATTCAATCAATTTATTTGAGCATAAAACAACAGAGAATAATTGCATTTAAATAAAACTATATTCCATATGAGAAAGCATAGAATCCTATAAACCACTTTAACATGATTTTAAATTCTCAGTTTAGTAACAACAAAGAACATGTTTAACCAAGAGCTTGCTTAGTTACAAAATAGAGGCTAACCTTTAGCATGGAAATTAACATCCTTTTTCAACAGAACCACATAAGCAGAACCAACGTAATGAACTACATTAAACTAACTAGGTAATATCTCTCATATATAACAGAATTTTGGCAAGGTAGTGACTAGTGACCACATATATAACAGGTTGGGCAAAGTAGTAATAATCAAAACATTGATCAATTGGTCATAGTAATAAAAAATTTTGCATAATAGAATTTTCGTAGCCTACCATCTATAAAACTTATCAATAAGTAGAGTAGAGAACCATTTAAGCCTTCAACAGGGACTTACATATTCCACAACATCCAATGCACAATATCCCAACAATACAAAACAACATAATATTATCTAGTTTCTTATTCAAGCTATAAATGGCAGTAACTAAAAGTAACTTACCATCAGTAAAATAACATTCTTCACAGCTACATTCATCGACAAACAACACAACAATCCAAATCTTGTGATGGAGGCCACCTCTGGCAACCCATATACAATATCTCTTACCTTCTTCTCAAATCCACTTCTATAGAAATCTCTCTTTGCACTAGCAATACAACAACACAACATAATACTAACAGCAACACGACTTCTCCTTTCAATTTCCAAAAATAATTTCGCTTCACCCTTCCCTTCTGTGTTTTTAGAGATTACTCATGGGACATGGCATAGAGCAATGTAACCATTTGGATTTTTTCCATGATGTGCCAATTAATAGCATAGCCACTTGTCTCCATTTTTCTCTCGTGAAGCCATGGCATTCTGCTATGTTTTCAGGCGACGGTTGATATTTCAGTCTATCACCCACTTCACGTGATCGACCGCCAATTTAAAAATTTTGAACTATCCCGACCACGATCGACTGCCTTTCCCTTTCCCTGATGATCGACCACAATTCTGTCTTTTCTAGAAAAGCGAATCGATCACCCTCCAGCAGACGATCGATCACTTTCGAATTGGCTACACTCTATATACAATTTGCTTTGGAACCAGTTGATCACCTCCTTTAGCTGATCGACCGATTCCAAATTGCATGTACTCTTTAAAAATTTTTCACGAAAGAGATCAACCACCCTACTTGGTGATCGACCGCCAACCTTCAGAAATTCCATTTTTTTTGCACCTCATTTAATTGAAAATTTTCTCTTATTTAACTTCATCCATATATTTATTTTACTATATCATGTGTACAATGCACTATTACGAAACACATTTTTCTTTCAAAATAGATATTCTGCAAAATTCTTTACATTATACATAGAAGAATTTTCCTGGATATTATATTCTCTCGTCCTTAATATAATTTTGTCCTCAAAATTCAACTACTGAAATAACTCTGGATACTTGACCTTCATGTCCTCTATTCACTCCCACGTAACCTCCTTGGTTGAATGATTTTTCCATAACACCTTAACTAGTGGAATCCATTTGTATCGAAGTTCCTTAATCCTTGAATCCATAATTTGAACCGATTTTTCTTTGTAGCTTAAACTTGCTTGAACTTCCACATCTTCTTGAGGTATCATTTGAATTGAATTCCCAAGGCATTTCTTCAACATAGACACGTGGAATACATTATGAATTCCTTCCATAGATGTTGGCAATTGCAATTGATACGCCACCTTGCCCATTCTTTTGGTGATTGGATAAAAACCAATGAACCTTGGACTTAGTTTTCATTTCTTTCCAAATTGCATGACTCCTTTAAATGGTTGTATTTTTATAAACACATAGTCCCTTTCATTGAACTCCAAATCCCATCGATGATGATCTACGTAGCTTTTCTGGTGACTTTGAGTAGCCAACATTCTTTGTCAAATAATAGCAACTGTTTCAATGGTTTGCTACAGCATATCAGGTCCATAATATTCCTCTTCTCCAACTTCATCCCAATGTAATGGCAATTGACATTTCCTACTGTATAAGGCTTCATAAGGTGACATCCTAATTGTAGCTTGAAAACTGTTGTTGTAAGCAAATTCTACTAAAGACAGCATCTTTGCCCATCCAACTTTGAATTCTAACACGCAAGCTCACAACATATCTTCTAAGATTTGAATTATCCACTCCCTTTGACCATCTGTTTGTAAACTTTACGATCCTATCACTAGATTTGGAATGATTCCAATATTTCTCCAGAGTTGGGTTCAACTTCAAACTCATACATAGATCATCTTCTTGTTGGGTATCTTTAATCCATTCAAATATTGTAGGCTTCAGTGTCAATGTTGATAATATAGCAATTAGCTGCAAAGGAATCATCAGTACATCCAATTCTTGGACATCTTTACAAAGTCCCGTGGGCATCTCATCACATAGCATATTCATGGAAACAACTTTCTGCTCAGTGCATCTGCCACCACATTAACTTTCTTGGGATGATACTTGATTTTACAATCATAATCCTTTATGAATTCTAACCACCACCGCTACCTCATATTCAAAAGCAGAAGTCAATAACGATTTCAAAACATAAGTTCACCACATTAACAAAACATTTACCACGTTTGAAAACTAATTAAATCACCACTTAAAAAAAATGGTTTAAAATAACCACATTTTTCTTTTCCCTTCACACCTTTTTCAATAATAATTATAAACGAAAAATTTTATATGGCTGACGAAAAGAAAAAAGGTAACAGGATGTTACAATCCCAAAGCGAACACTTGGATTTTGACTAACTAGAAGCATTGTTGTCCTATTAGTAAAACTCCACTTATAGAGCGAATGAGATGACCATAGAAAGCAAGCACGTGACCATCATGACAACACGAATCATTTCCAGCCAATTGACTTCTTCAGTGTATATTTCCAAATCTGTGAAGTTTCTTAATCTTATTTTTGAGAGGATCATTCTTCATTCATCAAGGAAGCTATGTTCAAAGTTTCAAAGGAAAATCTTCTAAATTCAGAGAGTTATTACTTCTCAAAGATAGACTTTCCATAAAGAGGTTTACGACAACGTTTAGGAAATTTTTGAAGGATTGGTCGATCACCTTCACAGTCACCGACCGACCGCTTGCCAAAACCTTTGCCTCTGTAATATGTTCCCACGTTGAAGATCGACTGCCCCTGCAACTGCAAATCTAGCGGAACAATGAAAACTCATCATTTGCAAGCAAACGCCTCCATACATCGATCAGCCGCCTTGCCTGTTATTCTTCAACACCAGTTGATCAACACTTCAACACTCGGCTATTCAACAGATTACTCACTTCTTTTCAAGTCACAATTCAATAGGTTATATTCTTTATCCCCCTTCCGCTGGTACATCATTTGGTATCAAAGCTAAAACGACTCCTAATTATATTTTTTTTATTTTCATGATGGCACAAGGAGCCACTACAAACAAGGAGGAGTTGCAAGCATCCATTCCTATTTTTGGCAGTTTGGATTTTTCTAAAGATTATTTAGATTGGGAAGACAAAGTCGAATTTTTTTTTAAAAAAAATCCTACTTTTCGGAGAAGACTAAGGTAAGGCTTATTTTTTCAAGCTTAAAGAGAGAGCTTCAAGATGGTGAAATAAATTGATTACCAATCGAAAAGAAGACAGAGACGGAGACATCCAAATGTGGGAATTGATGAGAAGATTCTTAAGGAAAATGTATGCTGCAAAGTTTATCGAGATCGTCTCCCCACCACCAATCACAAGGTATGATAAGCTTCCCAATAATTGTCTGCCATGTGTACAAATATATTGCTAAAACTCATCCACGGATGGTAACGCTCAGGACTACGAACTTAATAAGTCTAATTACGACGTTTCTAACATATAAAATGTTGTCACGGACATGAACTCAGCCATAGAAATACGCTATAACCCAAAATGACGATGTTTCTAACTTATTAATGCTCCCGAACGACATCTTCCCCTTTTGCGAAAGAAGATTTTCCTAATCTAATGGCTTACATTTCTTCTGCTAAACCTAATCTAACTGCCTAACATACTTCCGCATCTAAGTGGCATCCAACGCTCCCGTGGAAGAATCTTTCTTAAATCTAACGATTCTCGTTCCTCTTCCTAATCTAATCCTACGGTCTCGAACCCTCCCACACTCAAACACATCAAACACTCTTGCAGAAGCATCTTTTCTTAAATCTAATGTTCCACATTTCTTCCACTAAACTGATCCAAAGGTCCAATGTCTTCCTGCATCAAACACTTCTACAGAGCATCTTTCTCCATCCTAAATGATCTCAACCATTCCTAAACCTCATCCAACTGCTCCTGAAGCATCTGATCATAAAATGATATTTCATAAATTTCCATAATATAATTTATTAAACTATCAATTAAAATTTTTCCTTGGCCACATTATTTTATTTATTAATTCTTCTATATTTGGTGTTCCTAATCCTTGATAATTGCTATTTTATTTTATTATCTATAAAATAAAATTATTTACTTAATCTTTTCTAATTCCTTAATAATTCTTTATTTTATTTTATTATATTACCTATAAAATAAAATTCTTTCTTTAAATCTTTCATAATTCCGATAATTCTATTATTTTAATTCTTTCATGAAAATTCTCCAATTAACAATAATTAATCTATATATCTTAAATTATCATATTATTTAATTAAACTATTTGTGAAAATTCTGGATATTACAAGATCTACTTCAAAGATCTCATTGCCCCAAAAACACATTCTTGAACAAAATATCTTACCCAAAATCATCGGCTTCAATAAAATATTCACCTCAAAAATTGAAGAGGAAAATCATGGATATCACATGATTCTAAAAGATATTCCAAAATATTAAGATATTTCAACTATAACAAATCATCCACAAAATAAAATCAAATTTAATGGCCAGAATAATCGCAAATATCACAAAATTCAAACTTGATTTGAATTTCAACTGAAAATAATCTCCAAGATTGAGATATTCTTATGATTCTAGATCTGTTATAAATCATTAAACTTAATCTCCAAAATCGAAAGGATTTTCAACAATTTTTATGTTTGGCAAAAAATCTAACTTTGCCCAATCGAAACTGCTTGACAGCGAGAATGGAGAATAATGATGTAGATGTATGGTGACTGACGATGGTTTACTACCCTCCGATGATGAACCTATTGCTCAAAGGTATAACGCCTCTGACAAACTCCAAATTTGGGAAAGATCATAGCTTTCATGATAGACATGATAATAGTTTCCAATAACGGTTGGACGATAGAGAAGAACATATCTTTATAAACAAGACGAATGACAAGGAGAACAATTTTTCTTTTTCTTTTCTCCTTTTCCTTTTACCAAAAATAGTAATTTCATGAAAAACTTCACAAACTTTGTTAGATGCGAAATAACTAGAGAGAATCTGATTCAACTCACTTGGAAACACCAACTCTCGAAACCAAAACATTGATACCACTTGTTAGAAATTGAATGATAATCAAAAAAGAAAATATGATATGGGACACAGATTTACGTGGAAAAACCTTTTCAGGAAAAAACCTATGGGTAGAGGAATAAATTTACTATGAAGATCAAAATACAATTATGAGTTTTGTGACTCTAGCTTACATGAATTTATAGAAAAAACAAAGCCCTAAATGAGATCTACAACGTGGGCTCACTGGTTTGGCCCAATAGATTTCGGGTCACACCAAACTCTAACAATTTTATTATTAAATTGAACTATTTGATCATTTTGCTTGATTTCCACTTGCAATTGAATAATTCTAATTATTTTAAGATTTTTGAATTATTAAGATTGATTTGGTTTAGAATATCTTATGATATTTATAGTTATGTTTTTGGAAAATGACAAACTAACTATCGTACTTTGTGATCAATGACAAGTCAGCTACTAAACTATTTTTGCTAACAAATTAACCACTGAACTATGAAAAAAAGTCACCGCTAACATCGCTATCACGTGTTTCATTAAATGCATTGATTTCGATCCGCCGCGGGTTGAAAATAATTTGTCGTGGATCAAAAGTTTTTAAATAAGGTTATTATATTAACGATTGCCGGCAAATTGGGACACGTTCACCTCAGATTGGTCATGATCCACGGTGGATTGATGATTATCCGTTGCGGATCGTCGTGCCTCATTTTGTGTTCTTGTGCCATGGTATATAAGAATCTCATGTGAGGTCCGATGAGTTCACCCCGAAATTCTCATCGACGCTGGGTACAATGTTGGAGTAGAGCTCAACAACAATGTTCTGAGGGTTAAGTACTACGATTTTGCTACTAAGCAAGAGAAAGTTTTCAATGGTTGGGAGCTGTAAAGAGGTGACAAAGTTGGAGGCTAGGTTTCGCCCATTTTCGGTGCAGTTATAGGACTACGAGTGCTCTAAGGCAGTCGCATAGAATGGAGCACCTCAGAGCCCTCGGGGTCCTGTAACTATATCGACCATGGACAAAACCTAGCCTCTAACTCTGTCACCTCTTTATAGCTACCAAAACATCCAAAACTTTGTATTGCTTAGCAGGAAAACCATAGTACTTAACCCTCAGAACATCATCATTGAGCACTACTCCAACATTGTTTCTAGCATTGCCGAGGACTTCGTGGTTCATGGTGAAATCGCCGGAGCATAGGTTGAGGGCTACTTGCCAAGAAAGGAAGGATGCAAGCCTAAAAAATGCATGGTGAAATGACATTTCAAATAAAGTGCTATAACGATGTTCAAAATTGCTTGAGAAAGATGGAAAGCCACAAGCAGAGCAATAATGGCAAGTTCATCAAATATGGAACATCTGATAATGGAATACAACACTTTATTTGAGGTAGACAATTGGTGTTCCTCAGGAAACCATATAAATGCTTCATGTAATTTGTGTCTTAGAGCACATGCACATTATATGCTTGTAACAAAATTGGTAATTTGGTTTGTGTCTATAATGCATATATGCACGATATGGTTGTAATTGAATTGATAAATTGGTTTGCATTTATAATGCACATGTACATGATATGGTTGTAATGGAATTGATAATTTGGTTGTTGATGATAAATGGAAATTGATTAGTATGAAACTATAAAATTAACAATATTTCCCTAAGCCCATCGGTCGAAATCATGAATCTGTACCTCAATTCTGTACATCACTTTTTGATCGACTACGTTTCAATTTGCTTGAATCTGTGAAGGCTAATTATGTACAGATTGCTTAAATTGTTGAATTTGGGAACGCAAAACAAGGCACGATGATCCGCGACAGATCGTTATCAATCCGCCGTGGATCATGATCAGTCCATGGTGGATCAGTAGTAATCCACCGTAAATTATTGTCAACCCGCGGCGGGTCGTTTATGATCTGAGGCAGGCCATTAATATTACCAGTTTATTATTAAACATATCGATCTGTGGTGGGTCGTATATGATTCGCGGTGAGCCATCAATATTATCAGGTTATTTTTAAACATATCGATTCATGGCAGGTCGTATATGATCCACGGCGGGCCATCAATGTTATCAAATTATTTTTAAACATATCGATCTGCGACAGATTACTACACGATCTGCTGAGGATCAAAATTAAAGCGTTTAATGGCAAACGTGATAGCGATGTTAGCGGCGATAATTTCTCATAGATCAATGGTTAATTTGTTAGTAAAAATAGTTTAGTGGTTAATTTGTCATTGATCACAAAATACGATGGTTGGTTTGTCATTTTCCCTTATGTTTAAATGTATTACTTAAGTTTTAAATTGTTAAGCGGAACAAAACATATTGATTTTGGTTTGATAGTTTAACTAGTGAGGCTTCGTAAACTTTTAATTCATTGATTTTTATATGGGAAAATGACAAACCAACCATCGTACTTTATGGTCAATGACAAGTCAACCATTAAACTATTTTTCCTAATAAATTAACCACTGAACAATGGGAAAAAGTCGTCGCTAACATCGCTGTCACATTTCATATTAAACGCTTTGACAACAAACCGCGACAGCTTGACGACGAACCGCGGTGGATTGATAACGAACCACAACGGCTTGACCATGAACAACGGCAAATTGAAGACAATTTGTGGCGACTTGACCACAATCGCAAGGGATTGATAAGAAGGAGATTCCTTTCTTTCCCCTAGAGAAATGGTGAATCTTTATAGATCAATAATTCTCTAAATTTTTTACTGTTTTGGACGCTTGGGGATTCGTTTTCCATTGTCTTTTCGCGATGCACAGGTAGGAAACATTTGTTTTGTCATTCGGTGCTTATTAGGGTAGATTTAGGTAGGAAAACGTGTGGAGCTTCATTGATATACACCAAATGACAAAACATATCTCTCCTACCTGTGCATCACAAAAAAATGATGGAAAACATGTCCTGAAGCATCCAAAATCATTGAAAATGGAGAAAATTATTGATCTGCAAAGATTCACCGTCGCACTAGGTGAAAGAAATGGATTTCCTTCTTATCAATCCACCGCAGATCGTGGTCAAGCTGCCACAGATTATTGTCATTAACGGCAAACATGACAGCGATGTTGGCGATGACTTTTTGCCATAGTTGAGTGGTTAATTTGTTAGTAAAAATAGTTTATTGGTTGACTAATCATTGATCCAAAAGTATGATGGTTAGTTTGTCATTTTCCCTTTTTATATTACTGTTAGTGTGAGAAATTATTAAACCAACTTCAGAAGTATATAGGAAAGAAGAAAAATTAGAATTTCAAGTTAGGGAAAAAGTTTTTAGCAAGTTGTTACAATGTTGCTCGAAACTCTGCAAGGGTTTTTGAGGTCAATGATGTAATCAACCCAATATTATTGACTTACGATAGCATTAGTGCCATTATTACTAGTTAGAGTTGTTTGTAATTCTGTGTGTCCACATCATACCTTTACTTTTACCCATGAGGAAAAACATTGAAGATTATGTCTCAACCAACCTCGGGAGTATCCTAAAGTGTTCTTTGATGTTATCCAAATGTAGCAAACACATGACTTCCCACAGATATGCACTATATTTCTATATTATGCTATTTATAGTCAAGTGGCTAACTAATAGATCACAAAAAAGAGAGTGAGGGATGATTGCCTTAAAAGCTGGTCAACAATAGCTAAGAAAACGATAATATTGACATTTTGTATATGTCGTGGTACCCATCACATTGCAAGAACATGCAAAGAAAGTATTACTTTTTGGGAGAGATATTGCAAAAGTAGAAAGTAGAGTGGAAGGAACAAGTAATGGCAATACTAGAATGATAGCGACTGGACCTGAAAGAATCTAATCTTCCTACCTTTTTTATTATAATTTTTAACAATTAGCAACGGAAATTTTAACACATTTATTTAAAAGTCAGGGTCCAATAAAGCATAGGTTAAACAGTTCCAACAAGTGATATTAAAATAATTGTGTGGAATAAGAATGTCAAAATTAGAAGTTACAGTCATCCATAATAAAGAAATACTAGAATAAATAAATCTTGCAAGAATTTAGTTCTCATTCAGCATTAGAAATCTTGCTGATAAAGTCCTGAAAGTGTATCATTGAGGTGACTTGACTAAACTCAATAGTAATCCAACTTTATATTCAACAATTAATTTAGAATAATGATTAAGCATGCATGATATTAAAATTTGTGTTTCATAATTTCACTCAATCCAAAATCCAGGAAAAAAAAACCAATAAACAGAGAGGTATTGAACAAAAAAAGATCTAAATTTTATACCTTTATCGGCAGTCTCCGACTACAGGAATTTTTTTACCACTAAAGCCTTGATCAACACACCAAAACTTGACATCCTCCTTTTCTAAACACACAACGAAAATAGTTCCCCAAACCTTCAACCAAAAAATTCCAAATTTTGCATCAAACAATCCAAAGGTTTCAGCCAAAAATGAAATTACAAATAAGGCAAAGGAAATGACTTACTAATGTCAATAATCGACCTAGAACCCATTTCAAAATTCTTCTCCAAAATGTTGGAGTTGGCTACTTCGCGGGATGAAAATGGCAAAGGTAGAGAGGGAGGTATGAGCATGAGGAAAATAAGGGTGAAAACAACTATTTAATGGGAAGGAAATTTTGCTTAATGGAAATTGACCATTTCGAAAAAATGGGGAAGGAAATAATTCCTTTCCATAAGGAAAGGAATTGAAGCAAATATTATATTCTTTTAGACTTAGGAAACTTTGTCCCTAAAATTCAGAACAATTTCAAGTGTACCATTGAACAAACGGGGGTACTTAGCCATCATCTCATATTTAATTTCCCAAGTAGCCTCTCTTTCATTATGGTTCTTCCACTAAACTCAAAGAAGAGGTACATTCTCCTGAATAAGTACCCCAGTCCAAGAAATAACATGTAAAGGGTCAAGAATGTACTTCCTTAGCATAGAAACATGGATCACATTATAAATATAATTCATCTATGGCAGTAATTCCAATTGATAAGCCACTGAATCAATGCGCTCAATAATCCGAAAAGGATTTATATATCTTGGGGCTAACTTTCTTTGCACACTAAAATGACTTATACCTCACCGAGGTCGCACTTTTAAAAACACAAAATTATGAGCTTCAAACTTTACTTCTCTCCTCCAGAGGTCTATATAACTTTTCTGCTGACTCTGAACTGTACTCAATCGCTCTTTAATCACTTGGATCTTCTCCGTTGTCTCTTGAATAAAATCAAGCCTAAGAGTGACATACTCCTCGGTCTCAGCCTAATATAGAGGTGATCTGCACGATATTCTATATAAGCTTCATATGGCGAAACATCGATATTAGTCTGATAGCTGTTGTTATAAACAAACTTCACTAAAGGCAAGTGATTCACCCAACTATCACCAAAATCTAGAATACAAGATCCTAACATATCCCGTAGAATCTGGATTATACGCTCTAACTAACCATTTGTTTGAGGATGATGTATTATACTCAAATTTAACTCCATGTCCAAAGCTCTTTAAAGAGATCTAAAATTTTTTTATGTGAATCTTGGATCTCTATTAGAAATAATACTCAAGGAAACACCATGAAGACAAATGATGCTCTTGATATACAACTTACTCAACTTCGTCAAGGAGAAATCCTTTTTTATTAGAATAAAATGTGCTGATTTTATCAATCTATCATCAATCACCTATACAATATCAAATTTCTGCACCGTCATAGGCAAGATAGTCACGAAATCCAAGATAATTTTATCCCATTTTCACCCAAGGACAAACAAAAGCTACAACAACCCAACTGGTCTATGATGTTAAGTCTTAATATGTTAGCAAATCAAACATCTCGATACATATTTAGCTACATTCTGTTTCATTCCAATCCACCAATATTGACGCTTCAAGTCATAATACATTTTCGTGCTACTGCGATGAATAGAAAATCAATACTGATAGCATTCTGCTAAGATTGCCTGCCTCAGATCCAATTCACTAGACACCACAACTAGATTTTTGAAAAATAGAAATCCATCAAAACTGGTCTCCAAACCGTTAAACTGTTCACCATTTTGAATTTTATAGAATCTTTCTTTTAATTCATCATCAAACTTCTACAAGTCTTTCATACATTGCAAAAGAGTAGGGGTTGCTACTAAATTAAAAACTTGAATTGTTTGACTATCCTCCTGATACTGTAATTCATAATCTCCAATAATTAAACATTTCTTTCAATCATTCAAAACAAGGTAGGAAAAAAACCTTTGAGGATAGCAACTCAAGGCATCGGTCACAATATTGGCCCTTTCAGAATGATATTCTAAAGAAAAGTTATAGTCCTACATATGCTCCATCCATTGGCATTTTAAACTCTAGTGATCAGAAAATATCTCGAATTTAACACCATACAAATAGCTCCTCCAAATGTTCAAGGCAAAAATGATAGTTGCAAGTTCCTGATTGTGAGTAGGGTAATTCTACTCATGTGTCTTTAACTACTAAGATGCATAAACTATCACTTTATTCTGCTGATCATAATGCAACCCAAACCAACTTCCAATGCATCTGTATATACTACATACGACAAGCTCTCATCAGGTACTGCCAAAATAGGAGCAGTAGTTAATCTCTACTTGAGTTCATCGAAAGTGGCCTTACGCTTTTCATTCCAAATAAACTTCATGTCTTTTCTTGTCAAATGCATTAGCGGCATAGCAATAGAAGAAAAATTTTGCACGAATTGATGATAATAACTAGGTAGACCTAAGAAGCTATGCACCCAAGTAACATTTTTGGGTGGCTTCCAATTTAACACGGCCTCAATCTTAGTTGGATCCACAAAAATTTCAATTTCGTAAACAACATGGCCTAGAAATTTCATTTCACTCTTACAAAAATTGAATTTTTCTTGCTTTACATTCAACTGATGCTCCCTTAGTGTCACGACCTGGAGACGAGCCTAACAGAACCATCGGGTCAGATGACTCGATCCTCTTAGAGAACCCGATCACCTAACCCAAGGTGTGAGTTTAGCAGAAGACTTTTGTAATTTAGCACAACCCAAAAGTATGGGCCTAGGTTCGTATAGTGATCATGAGAAAATAATGGTGCATAAATATAAATAAATCCAAATACTATGCAACAGATCCAAACAAATATTTAATTTACACAAATCAAATAGTAATGTCCTTACCGGCAAATTAATTTAAACACTCTGAAATAAATAAAAATAAAGGGAGATCTTCGTCTTCAATCCCTAGTCGCTCTTTCCTTTGTCTGGAATGGGAGGGGATCATTTGAGGTGAGTGATTAACTCAGTAAGGTATATCTAGACTAGATGTAATGCATGCAAAAACTAGTCTTTCTCACCTTTGGAAAACAATGTTATGCCTCTCTTTCGCCGTACATGGATTTTAATTCGAAAAGTTTTTATCATGTTATAAATCAGATCCAAGGCAGTCGATGAGGCTTTTATAAAAAAACATGTTGTATATATAGACAACTATACCTAAAAAATATGCCAACACTGTTTTCCGATCCGAAAATGTTATCAGTAAAAAAAGATGGTCACTCAAGGACTCATTCGACACTCATCAAAGAATAGGTGGTCATTCGTCGATGAGAACACCTGATGAGGCAGAGAAAATAGAAATGACGATGATCTAAAGATCAAGCGCGTTACCCGAGTTGTCGACGAGCTAAAGCTCTGAGTTGACACAACTCGTACGATCAAATATAACAGATAAGGTTGATCACAGTGGATTACTTCTGAACTAAAATACCTATAGGTTCCAAATTGATGAGGGTTGAAGACAAGCAGAGCTGCGAGGTGTCATGCCACCTATCAAATGGAATAGTATTAGGATTAATAAAGCTCAGTGACTGACAATCTTCTGATCTATGTGACTAAACCTTGGCCAAGTTTTTGGGCTCGAAACCCAAGGACGAGTCATCACCATCTCATCTCCATTTTGACTTTTAGGGCTTAAAACTTGAGGACATGTCACCAATGCCCCACCCCCATTTCACATGTACAAATAATCAACCTTTATGTAGTAGAAAGTTTCGCGGGATAGCCTCGCGATGCTTTGATGCCAAAGTGCCCAAAGCATCATTGGGATTCATCCTCCCAACATATATAGTTATCAAAGAGAATACCATGTACATAAAGTAAACGTGAGAAAACATACATATACATAAAAACAGACGTGTTGTCGAAATGCTTTCTCTTGGTACTTGGAGCATCTATCTCCTCGAGGATCGTCTCAAAATCTCTACACTCATTCAAGCCTAACAAGCATATCAAACACGAGAATTCTCATGAATAAATTTCAAGGAATAGGTGGAATGGTCCTATACCAGACTAGGAACCCAACCAACGTGTACATGACCTAATATACTGATTCAGCACTATGGAGAAGGTTTCCTATCCCTCGGTTGATTAGAAATAGAATCCTATTTGACCAGAACTAGGGCGGTCGACTAGCTGTGAGGTGGTCGACTAGTGATGAAAAATCGGGGCAATCTGTTTTATTTTGGTCAACCAACCCTGAGGCAGTTGACCACCTTGGTCGACTAGCGATGAGATTGTTGACCGGTGACCGAGTAAGTCAAAGGTTACGATTAGCAATACTAAGAGAAGCTTATTCTTCAAGCTTTTCTATCCACCCTAGATGCAACAGGATGTATAAGGACGTTAAATTACATTACTACTGGCTAGTAATGAAATTTGACATTGCACAGTATGTAGTATTGTGTCATGTATGCCAACGAGTGAAAGCAGAACATCAGAGACCAGGGGGTATGTTCCAGCTAATGCCTATACCTGAATGGAAATGGGAACATGTCACTATAGACTTTGTTTCGGGATTACCGAGAACTGTGAGAGGACATGACGCAATTTGGATGGTTGTTGATAAACTAACAAAAGCTTCTCAATTCCTGCCTATAGCAATGACTTATAAGATGAACCAATTCTCGGTACTATATATTAAGGTGATTATGCGCTTACACAGGGTGACTGTCTCAATTGTATCGGATCGAGATCCAAGGTTTACCTCCATATTTTGGAAAATTTTAAATAAGGCTATGGGTACGGAGTTAAAGTTTAGCACTACCTTTCATCCAAAATTGAGGGGCAAAGTGAATGAACGATTCAAATATTGGAGGATATGTTGAGGGCTTGTGTGTTAGAATTTCATATTGGATGGGAAAGGATGCTACCATTAGTGGAATTTGCCTATAATGACAGCTTTCAAGCTTTGATAGGAATGGCACCTTACGAGGCTTTGTATAGCAGAAAATGTAGATCTCCTTTACATTAGGATGAGGTTGAAGAAGCTAAGTTTTATGGACTAGATATGATATGCCAAACCTTTGAATCTATTGCAATTATTTGTCAAATGATGTTAGCAGCTCAAAGTCACTAGAAAAGTTTTGCGGATCTTCGTCGAAGAGGATTTTGTGTTCCTTAAAATATCACCACTAAAGGGAGTTATGCGGTTTGAGAAGAGAGGAAAGTTAAGTCCACAGTACATTGATCCATTCTTGTTGCAAAATGAATAGGAAAGATGGTGTATCAGTTGATATTAACAGCCACTATGGAAGGAGTTCATAATATATTACATATGTCTATGTTAAAAAAGTGCCAAGGGAATTCAGTTCAAGCGGAACCTGAGGAACATATTGTAGTTCAACCGAACTTAAACTACAAAGAAAGATCGGTTCAAATTCTTAACTCAAGGATTAAGGAACTACGACACAAAAGGATTCCACTTGTTAAAGTGTTATGGCAGAATCATTCGACTGAGGAGGCTACTTGGGAATGAAAGGAAGACGTGGAAGCTAAATACCCAAAATTATTTCAGTAGCTAAAATTTTGAGAACAAAATTTTAATAAGGGGGAGTATGTAATACACTGGGTACTCAGCTACGTGTAAATCTTAGATTAAGTAAAAAGTAATATTTTGGTCACTATGAAATTGTCACACTTTACTGTTGGTAGTATTATAAATGATAAAGTCTTAAATGTCTTGAAGTGTATTGGATTATAGAGATATAGTTATTTTTTGTTAGGAAAATAAGGATTAAATAGAAAATAAGGAATAAAATAATTGCGGTCGAATATTTTACGAATAAATTGGCGGTCGGGTGCTACGGTTGATGTTGATCCACCGAAAAATTGGTAGCTGAATACGCTGCTGATCATTGGAAGCTGGCGGCTGATCGTGGACGATGAACCAATCATCTGATACACGCAGTGTCGACCTAGAAATGTGTTACTGATGTCTGATTGTACGAAGGGTCACTGGAATTTATACAGGTGCATCTCCTCGTCGCCTTAGGAGTGTTATATAGTGTATTTAGGTGGGCTTATTGTAGAGAAATTAGAGGTTATTCTTCTGTGTTCTCTCTGTATTCTTTCATGTGAGTTTTTTGGTTTTTGAGTTCTAGAAGAATGGTTTTGACGATGAGGAAGGGTTGCTGCTCATGAAAGGAAAATCACAATGTGAGGTAAAGAATAATGTATATTCTTTGTCTATAAGGACCTACATCACGGGAGTAGAGTTTGTTTGTTATGTGATTCATGATGGGCTCTCTGTAATTGTTTATGTGCCTTCGACAATGGTTTCCTTGGGATTGAATCTGTTCTTTGAGCATGAACCCGTAATTGTTTTCTCTGATAAATCATTTGCTAGCAGTACTACCCTGAAGAAATGAATCTGTGATAGCCCTTAAGAGATTTCCTACTTCTGTATGATTTCTTTGATTATTCCTCGCAAATATTGTTATGTGATAGTTTACTGCTTAGGTTATTCTCTACATGTTTAGCTATTATTCTCTACATGATTTCTCTAGATAGTTCTCTATGATTTTCTTATCTCTGTTAATAGTTACTTTGTTCCTCGCTCCTCTATTGTTCCTTTGTTATTAATCTAGACATTAAATATATTATTCTTCTATGCTAATAGACTGTTATTTATTGTTCTACTTGAGTTGATATTGTTCCCCACATGGATAATTGCCTAGATATGCCTTCGATGAATATATTTCTTAGGAATAGAACTGCTTATTATATATTTCTCTGTTATTTTTATTGGTTAATAATCTGGACGTTAATGATGTAATTTGTTAATGTTAGTAATCAATTTAACAAGTTTTGCATGATTTTCCTTAGGAAATATACTATTGATGATGTATTCTCAATTACTGAGTAAATCCTTCATATGCTCTTTGTAGGTTTTAGAGTATTAAAATATATTGAAAGGAACATGTAGTTGTTATGGTTAGTTTGCTGCTTTGTTAACATATTAGTGATAACATGCTTAGTACTAAATCTATAGTTGATGCATGATTCTTGTTCATTGTTCGTTTGTTTGTAATATTGTTTGTGATATATGAACTGTTGTGTGACATTCATATGGACATGTCAGTAGGATTGCATATCATACATTGCACAGAATAATAATGAAGATAATAAATGGGAATTTTCTACGTGGGTTCGGAGCTGAAGAGGTTGCTCTTACGTAGAAAACAACCCATTTGGGTGAGTTCGGAGACTGAAGAGGTTGCTCTCACTCAACGAGTGGGTGAGTATGGAGACTGAAGAGGTTGCTCTCACCCAAATGTAAATAAATGTAAATGTAAGTGGATTCATTTTTTAGTGAGTTTAGAGAATGAAGAGGTTGCTCTCACGTAAAAAAAAATCCAAGTGGTGGGTTCGGAGACTGAAGAGGTTACTCTCACTTAGCTTACGGATCTATCAGACTTATGCATGTAGAGTTGTCATAGGCATTGCATTTGCATTTCATTTATATTTCTTACTAGGCAATAGACTCATTATTCCTCCTGTGATGTAGGTATCGATTGTGATCTAAGTGACGTGAACATGGAAGAAGTGTGATGTGTTGCAAGCTTGTGTTACCATGCGCAAATCAACCTCGGGGTTTATGGCTCAAAAGAATAAAAGTTGTTTAAATTGCTTAAAGACTCTACGTTATGGTTTTTAAATATTCTAAATTATGTTGTTTATGAAAAACAATTTAAATGTTTTAATTATTCTGCGTAAAGTCACTCTGATGTTTTCTTTTAAGTATTTTTAAATGGGTTTTAAAATGATCAAATTTTATAGAAATGAGAAATGGATATATGGAAATGTATAAACGAAAATGAGATATTACAAGACCGCTCTACTTGATCGGAATGCCCCGGGTCAAAGCTGCTACCATTGCCCACATCCAACCGTCGTCCTCTCACAGCTATAGTCAGTCAAAAGAATCTCTCAAAATGTTCGAGTCTTCGTCATCCAGAACCAGTAGCTTCTGCATTTCGTCCGCTTTCCACAATGCGTTCCCCTCCATGCGAAATCTCGCCACCAAATGGGAAAGAGGGGAAGAATGCCATTTTTCCCCTTTTGGAATTTCCTTTGCGGGCCTACTTCTCCCCTTTCCTCATTTTAAATCCTTTTTCTTCACTTATAATTCTTTTATGGGAAAATGACAAACCAACCATCGTACTTTGTGGTTAATGATAAGTCAACCACTAAACTATTTTTGCTAACAATTTAACCACTGAACTTTGAGAAATTGCCACGGTGAACATCGCCCGTTAACTTTCTGAAAATCACAGTGGAAAAGAACAAATACCCATGAAAAAAATAGAAAAAACTCATAATTTTAGAAGATATTTTTAGTGGAAAAGAGTTAATATCCATGGAGAATAGATTTAGAATATTTTGGATTTTGTAAAAGAATGGATTTAGAAGATTTCGGGTTTTATAATTTAGAAGATTTTGTAAAAGAATGTTAATGTTTTAGTTTTCGAATGATTTAGAATTGTTTGATAGTCCACGGAAGAATCACAGTTTGTTTGTGTTGTTTGTGTTTTTCTACGAAAAAGACAATTATTATTTTTTATTTGCAGAAGATCCTCCAGGGATGGACTATGATCTATGGCAGATCACTGATGATCCTCTGTAGATCGATGACAATCCTCTGCAAATAGACGACGTTCTTGAGTTATATTTCAAAGATTCATGATCCGTTGCGGATCGACGAATGCTATTGAACGGAAAACGTAACCACGATATTTATTCCATCAATTTTTCAAAGTTTAATGGTTAAATTATTAGCAAAAATAGTTTAGTTGTTGACTTGTCATTGATTACAAAGTACAATGGTTGGTTTGTCATTTTCCCTTAAAAAATTAATTTTCTCTATCTTATAATTAATTTCTTTTATTTAATTAACTTCCCTTAATTTTATCCTTCCCTCTTGTTTTATTTCACTTGTCGCCACTGCCTCTTCTTTTCCCCTTCTTTTTCCTTCTTTCTAATCATTTCTTCTTTTATTTATAAGGGTAAATGACAAATCAACCACCGTGGTTTGTGATCAATGACAAGTCAACCACTAGGGTATTTTTTTTAACAAAACCACTGACGTATGGGAAAATAACAAAGCAAACATCGCAGTTACATTTTTCGTTCTCCGTTAACAAGTTAAAAACGCGGTGTGTGGTCAAGACACCGTGTAAAACGCGGTGTCACCGCGTTTTTACACTAGGCACCAAGTTTTTACGCGGTGTCACCGCGTTTTTACACGAGGCACCGCGTTTTTATGCGGTGTCACCGCGTTTCGCCGCCATACACTGTCTTTTTTTGCAAAAGACCAGAACACTTGAAATTCCAGGAACCCGCGACGAACAGATCCCGCGACTCGACGAAGAGACCCCGCGTAAAAAAACACACCCGTGACGAACCGAAGGGACTTTTTGAGCTCAAGGTTTTTCACCAGCCCCTGTCTCCTCCACGGCCATGGTCTAAGAAGAAGGCACCGTGATTTAGTTGAAATAGTTTTGTTGTCGTTTATGTTTAGTTTAGTTTAAGTTGTCTACATTTGCTTTGTTATTCGGTGTAGTTTCCGTTGTAATTTAATATCTGTACATTTGCGTTGTAATTGATCTATAGTTCAATGATGTCCGTTGTAGTTTATACTTGATAAAAAATGTTTGCGAAAATACTGGATGTATGAGAATTGCATTGGGGGAGTAAAGTAACAGAGGAGATTCTGCCTAAAATTTTGTAGAAATTGTATACTTTTTCATTCTTAATGCTTAATGTTTACAAGCAGCACACATAGAAACATTTTCATACTAACACATCTTACACTTAACTAATCTAACCTTACAATAGCCTACCAAAACCACACCCATACCTAGAAATTACATAACATAAAACTTACCAATCACCTTAAACTCAACCCAATCAACATCAGTGCATTATTATTCACCGTAATATCATTACAAGTAGACAAGTACTAAATAACATGCAACTATCCATCAACTGAAATTGTAAAACAATTGTGTTCCCTCTGTGTCACGGAAGGTTAAGGTCCACGTTTGTGTACGATTGTGTGTGTGGACCTTGCGCATCAAACTCCTGCACAACACAATGCAAATGAAATTAGCATATTTCAAACATCAATTGAAAACGAAAATGTGATAAAGGGCTCACCTGCGTGTCAGAAACTCTGTCAGGAGCTGTCTCAGGAACTAGGTCAGGATTTGTCTCGGGGGTTGTCTCAGGAACTCTGAACCCCATAAATGCTCCCTCTGACCTGCCTCTGCCGCCCCTGCCTCTGCCACCCCTGCCTCTGCCTTGCGCTTTGCAAGCCTCGGCACTTGACTCACCTCCACCATCGCATGTGCGAGAATTGTGCCCAACACGCCCACACCGACCACAAGTGACATTCACATTTCTTCTGCTCAGCACTGTCCGGCTTGGAGCCTCGTCCACATCCCGTATTCTACTTTTACGCGGTCTTCCTGGAAGCCTTTTAAATGGCGGTGGGATAATAGGATCAAGATTCATCACCGGATGCCACTCGATCGGTCCATTGACGGGCCAGATAAAGTGGGAGTACATCGCCATGTATGTTTCCCAATGATAGCACGCATGCACAAACTCCTCAGGGGATCTCCTCACGAAGGGAATGCACGGGACTGCATGAACACATGGGATGCCGGTCAACTCCCACCGGTAAGATGTACAAGTACACCTGTCCAAATCGACAGAGTACTGTTCGTTACCATTGGTGACCTCAAACTGGGCAGCTCTTGCAAACTGGGGGCTCCAATTTTGCTCGGCAAGTTGTAGTTTGGCGAGCCGAGTGCTGATCTTTGGACACAAAAGCTCCGTCGAGTGAGCCATCTTTTCATTTTTTTTCACAATCTTACCCGTGATGCCCTTTCGGATGATCTCGAACATACTAAGAATTGATTTGTCCCAGGCTGGTAGGAGGCAGGCGTTGAATGACTCACTCAGATTGTTAAGGCTTATGTCGCACTTTGGGATGGAGAAAAAGGCATGTTTGGCCCAGGATGTCACAACTATTCCACGTAAGTAGTCGTGGGCCGCCTTGTCAAGGATAAATAACTTACCCATCTCTCTCTCAAATTGTCTCACAGTAGTGGCTCGAGATGCGGCCCACATTGCATCCTTTAACAACCTGCCTTTAAATTGTTTTTGAAAATTGGCATACAGGTGTCGGATGCAAAATCGATGGTCAGCTTGCCTTGCCACCGCGCTCACAGCTGGCACTAGACCCTATAAACATTCATAATATTAGTCATATTCCTACAAAATGCATCACTTTTACACATAAGGCAAAAGCAATGAACCGCACCTTTTGACGGTCGGAAATGATTGTCCATCCATTGCCACATGGAGTTTTAGATCATCGAGCAACAATTCTAGAAACCATCTCCATGAATTCCTATTTTCTGCTTCGACCACTGCTACAGCAATTGGATACATGTTCCCGTCGATGGTCACAGCTGTGAGCAACTGGCCTGGAGTGGCTCCCTTCAAATGGCAACCGTCCAAACAAATAAGTCGTCTACCACAAGTTAGCACAGCCATCTTGCATGCAGCCAAACACATGTACATTCTTTTAAATACACTCATATCGAGGTCCACACGCACGGAGCTGCTAGGATTAGACCTCCAAATCTCCGCTGCATACGACCATATGAGTTTATATTGCTCATTTCCATCCCCTTCGTTAATTTTTTTGGCTGCACTTCTTGCCCTTCTAGCAAGACTGGGTGAGATATTGACATTGAAGTCCTTCCTCACTGTCTCAATTATGTTCGGAAAGTCCCAATCTACCTGACTTTTAAATCTGTCTAACTAATGAGTTGCAACCCATTTGGCAGTAGCAAGACGACTTTCCATCTTTCTGAAGCATGTGTGAATGTCATTGTAAACTTTTATTTGAAAGGTCATTTCATCTTTTATTTGTGAGGCGTGCAACCGCCACGGGCAGCCTTCCTGGTGAGCAGCCCTCAGTCGATGCGCATCTCAATGGGAGAATTTAATTTCATACCCGTTCGTCAATGCATGCTCAACAATTTCTTCTCTAATCTTCTTCAATGAACTGTACTTTTTACCTAGGCCCAATCCAGGGAATCTGTCTTCTACTTGTGTTGGAGGTCTAGGCCTACTCTCGGCCATGTCCATGTCTTCATCACTAGTTGATTCACATAAAGAACGGAGGTTGTCATTGTCCTCCTCATGTAGAGTTACTGATACGGAATGCAAAACAATCGCATCTTCATTTCCAATTTCACGTACCTCATTTTCATTGAGCGCACAAGTGCTTGTGGGTCCCACTTCAAGTTGACGGTTGATAACAGATTCTTCACTTGCCATTTGCTTCTGAACAAATTTTTCACCTTCGCTAATCGCTCTCTGAAGCTCTCAAGAATTTTTAGGGTTACTTAATAGACTGCAAAATGCGTTCGAATATGCCAATTTGTCTGGAGAGGACAGAGTTAAAAAGAGTAGAGTAGATGTCTTCAGAGAAGACACCGCGTAAGAACACAGTGTCTCGCAAGACACCGCGTTCTACAACGCGGTGTCTTGCGAGACACTGCCAAAAACGCGGTGTCTTGCAAGACACTGCCTTCTTAGCGGTGTCTCGAATGCGAGAGACACCGCGTAGAAGGCGGTGTCTCAAATGCGAGAGACACCGCGTAGAAGGCGGTGTCTCGAACGCGAGAGACACCGCGTAGAAGGCGGTGTCTCTCAATTGTTGAGTCTTTGAGGGTTGCAGCCTTCTCAATTGTTGAGTCTTTGAGGGTTGCAGGTATGTCTCATTAACTGCTGTGAGTTTCAAGTTGATCGTCAATGTGTCTTGTCGACACTGAATGGTCTTGGTTGACCACCATTGTGCCTTGTCAACCGTGGTTATTTTTTGATCGACCGGACTGTTTGTTTCTCATAGTTGAGCTAGACAAACTCCATTCGACTTCACTAGCCATACCTAGTTTTGGTCTAGTTTCATGTTTCGATTAGGACTCTTGGGGTGTTCCTAAATTTGATTTCTAGTTTGGGGACTAGTAGTTATCCCAAGGGATAGTCTTAGATTCCTGGTCTTGATTGAGACTTATCTGTTTCTCACATGTTATTATTGGATGTTGACATTGGCCTTGTTATAGGTTTAGGAGATATAGTGGGTTTCGACCCTCAGTTCCAATAACGTGTGGAACTTGCTAGTTGGTAAGGTTGTAGTGGTTGTTGATGAGGTAGGGATTTGGCACTAAAGCATCACAAGGCTATCCCGTATAATCTTCTACTGCAAAAAGATTGATTGTTTGTACATGCGAAAGGGTGATAGGCCATTGCTGACATGTCCTTGGGTTTTGAGCCTCAGAAGTTGAAATGCGGATGGGATGGTGATGACACTTTTTTGGGTTTCGAGCTCCAAAACCTAACCAAGATTTTGAGTCACACATATTGGAGGTTGTTAGTTGCTAAGTTTTGGTATCCTAATACAGTTCCCTTTAACAGGTGGCGTGATGGCTCGTAGCTCCACTCGTCATCAACCCTCATTAATTTGGAACCTATAGGTAGCTATTTGAGAAGTAACCCATCGCTAAAAACCTTATATGTTACTTCAATTTTATGGGTTGTGTTGTTGCTTGGTCTTCGGATTGCTAACCACTCATGTGATGTTGCTTGGTCTTCGGATTGCTGTCACTTTTGTTCTTTCTAACTCATTAGGTGCTACCTGGTCTTCGAATTGCTGCCTTTCTCTGTTAGTGTGTCTGATGGGTCCATTCTGTGACACTCCCTTTTCACTAAGATTGTATTTCTTTAAACATAAAACTGTTGTGGGTGTATTTTGAGATAGTTGTCTATGTAGATAGCGTGGTTTTAAAACTTGCCCCATTGATGGCTCAAGGAGCCTGTTCTTAATTAAATTGAGGAAGGGTTTTGAACAATTTAAAAACCATGCTTAGTGTGTTCATGATTTTGATTCGATCATGATTGAAAGAAATGTAACAAAACTGGTTTTACATGCATTTCGCATCTTTTATAGATTCCCCTACAGAGTCTATCATGGAGCATTCTTGGTGTTCCTCTTGTGGTTGCTTCAACCTTCCCTTGGATGGGTGGAGGTTCATCGGTCCATATCCCTTTGTCTCTGGTATGTTTCGGATTTGTTGTCTTGTTTGGTTTAATTCTTGCACAATACATTCTTTTGTTTATTATTATATTGTCTGAACTTTAGCTAATCACTCTATGGATCCAAGCCCATGTGATTTGGGTTTTGGGCTTATTTTTATGTTAAGACTTTTGCTTCTCCCTAGCCTTGGGCTGGGCGATCGGGTTTTCTCTAAGAATCGGGTCGCTTGACCAAGCGAATCTGTTAGGCCTGCCTCCAGGTTGTGACAGTTGAGTGTGGTTGACTTGCACCAAAGCAATTTCAAGTATCTGCAAAAGTGAGAAAGACCACGGAATATGTACAAAAGCTATTGGGTCATGTCGCGGTTGACGAGGTTAAAGGTGGGGTCGACCTGACTTAAGACAGATTGTAATGTTTTAGCCTCAGATGAAAATACAGTCGACTAGATATGAGGTTGCAGTTGTCTGCAACCAGTGTATAATGACTCTCCGTAGAAGGTTAGGCATTTGTGGAAAAAGGTTTGGTTTGGTTTGGTTTTCCTTTGAAATATAAGGGAGTGGTTGGTCGGAGCTAATGAGTAGTCAATTGGGAATGCAAAACGTCACCTAAAATAAGGGTACATATCACGATTTAAAAGGAGAGAAATGTAGTGACTCAACATTTAAATGTTGAAGGGGATGACACCTCTTGCTTGGAGTTGGAAGATTATGTAAGGAATTGCCTTTGAGTTGAGGAAAACTTGAACCGTGTAACTTTAGGAAAAAGAAAAGGACTTCTCCAAGAAGTTGTAGTTCTTTTTGACCCTTTGAAGGTATTGAAGATCAAAGAAATAAGTTCATAAGTTACAGAACATTATGAGAACATCTTAAGGTAAGGAATATTTGTACGTGTTTTACCTTCGAGCTACATGAGAAGAATTAGATTATTGCTTACTTGAGGATATGATATTTGTGTTGTGATAGATGTTAGGTTTTGATGTTCCGTACTTGATTATAATGATGATTTGAGGATATGTGTATTAATGTTTGATGATATGTTAATTTTTATGCATTTATGTTTATTCACCATGATTATTCAAAAAGGACTAAGAAAATGTTTTACATGCATATGTTTTTATATAAGAAAGACAAAAATTGAAATAAATGTATGTAAAGAAAATAAAAAGGGTTTGAGTTGGCAAAAGTTCATCACTCATCTCTAAATAATAAGAAGGGTTTAAGTTGGCCAAAGCCCAAAATTTACCACTCATCCCTAAATAATAAGAACATTTCAGTTAGCTAAAATTCATCACTCATCCCTAAATATTTGCTATTATAATCCCCCTTTTTAAATCTTGATTTTCCTTCTAAATTTTGTATTTTTTTAATCACAAGGATGACACTTGTCATAAAACACTATTTAAAACAAAAATCATACATTAAATCAACTACCCTGCCACCTTATTACCATTCAAGATAAAACCATAATTTTAAAATAAAATATCAAACCAAGCCTGGAAAAGTACATGCAGTTAAAGCAGATGACTTCCCAAATAAAAACCTCATGTCGTACAAACCCAATGGTTGAAGCTCTTTACAACTTATATAAAACCCATCATTTAAAAATTGCATTTCATACTCTTAAACAGAACCTCTCACAGCAAGGAATCCAACATAAGAAAAGGGTATTAGTCTCAAGCCAAAAATCCACGATTATTTACCACTTCCAACATGTCAAAATAATTTCTAGAGATAATACCATTATAAAAATAAAGCATCAATATCATAAGCCCCAACTCACGATCAGTAGCCCAAACAACATGAAGTCTTCATCATGGGCAAACTTCCTCAACTTGTATGACATCTGTGACTAACTTCTCCATGACTTCCTCAACTACAACGCAAGGTTCATCTATAAGTATAAGACTTAGCAAGTAATGCATGTGACACCGTGTACATTACTTATCATGACATAAATTCATTCTTCTGGTTTCTTCTTTATCTTTCTTTCTCTTTCACGAGTATGCTCAGTAGTGGGACACACACCACTTTTCTCCACCCTTTTGGGAGGTCTCCACTTTTTTTGGGAGACACTCCCTTTTGGGAGCCCTTCATTAGCTGCCATGCAATTTAATGCATGATTACCTAGCAACTCTTCATGCCAGCCAGCCTCAACCATATCGGAAGCAAGCTAATGGGCTAATACCCCACCGATCCACCCTTTTGGGACAGTTTATCCTCCTTACCATTTACATACATTTCATCAACTTTTATCTTTCTTGAATGTAGTAGACTAATGCATGATTACAACGTAAAAATGAAGCAGAAACATATTTTCTGAATTGATCACCGAAATAGCAAGTGTGATAAAACAATTAACAGAACATATCCTCAAGGAAATTTATCATGGTACATAGAACCATCATCAATATCTAGCTAGAACCATCATCAATATCTAGCTATAAACTGAACCATATTATCATACTACTATAGACTGCAACTCAACATCATTTACCATAGCTAACCAAATAGAGCATCACCTAACAAAGTATCAACTCCTAAATAACAATATAAGCTGGAAATTCACAAAACATATTTCATCATACTCAATAAAGCATCACATCCTCAGTTTAGTAATCATAAGGTACACACAGCAAACAAAGCAACATATCATCGAAAGTCATATGCAAAAGCAGTGAAAAAAATAGAACCCACATCTGCTTATTACCTTGCGATGTAGGCCAAGAAGCCATAAACATGCAGGTATTACCTACCTTTAGCTTTTATACTCATAGTTAGGACATAGCAGTCGCCGTTCGAGGAAGCATTGTTTGACCCATGCCTACCTAAAGAGAAGGGGGGGAGGAGGTGGGGCTTAGACTATCTAAATTTTTTATGCGATATTATAATTCTTTTCCCTAAGTGTTTTATCACAAATATATATATGCAAGCAATAACAAATATAAAGAGTAAGGGATAGAAAGTTCACAACGATTTGTTAACACGGTTTGGCCAACCTTGCCTACGTTCGCGCTTCAAGCCTCCCCTTTGAAGATTCCTTAACTGTAACCTCTCTGGTTATATTTGATTGAACTTCACGGGCATCAATCAAGTCGTACAATGATTGTTCAAAGGGCGTCACTCTTTTCTCTTTGACTAGTGTGGGGCGTCACCCTCTTCTTTTTTACTGTAGTCGGGCATCACCCTTTGTCTCCTCTTCACAAGAAGTTACAAGGTTAGGTATAATAGAAAATGAAAATAATCTAACGACTAAGCTCTCCAAATGTAACTCTCAAGTTTGGGAATGTGAGAGCTAGGCTAAATATTTAATTATGAAGAGAAATATTGAGGATAAATTTGACAGAGCTTTCCTATGGTTTTTCTTATTATTTCTTCTAATTGCAAGTGCTTCTATATATAAAAATCTGTTCACCGGTCGATCACCAAACTCATCTGGTCGACTGCTTCCTGATCGTTGCAAATGTAGCAGTTGTAATTCTGTTAGTTTGGTTGACCGCTCTAGTGCAACTCAGAAACTGTCTCGACTCTGTCCAGTTTTTTGGTCAACCGCCATTCATCCCGATCGACCGCTCTTCTACACTTCATCATATGTTGAGCCATCTATAATATTTCTGATCGACCATATATCCTTCTCCAGTTAACTGTACCCTACTACTCTGCTCTCTGTAGCAATCAGGTCAACCACTTCTCTTACACAGGTCGACCTGTACTCTATGTTTTGCACATATTCAAGCTTCTAAGTCCAAATGATCTATCCTTTAACTACATGGACTTAAACAAAGATATTAGCAAATCTTAATACCCTTGATAGAGGGTATTTCCATTGAAGATCATTTAAAACCATAATGATAACAAATTCAATATATACAAATGATAAACAACTTATAATCAAATTAATCATTCATCATCAAAACAATTAAACGTAATGTCTATTAGGCTAACAAACAAATAAGAGCACGTTCTTTTGTTCTTTTCTGACTTAAATGACCGCATTTATGGGTTTTGCAGTTATGTTTACTACTGTGGACAGATACGCTTCTGCAGCACCCGCATTTTCCTCTGCCACCTGAGCTCAAACGACATCATTTCAATTAATCTATGGGCGCGTTCCTCACTGTGAACACCTATGCTCCCCTGACCTCCACAATTAAATGCATACTTATATCTAAACGATGGTGCTCAGCTTCGTCACTTAACCTGCTTCATGTGTTTTCAATAATCAAAAGACACCGTTTTAACTCTCCGCGTCCATGTCTTCTCCCGCGAGAAATCTTTCCATATTGTGGAAGCATCTTTTCTAACATCCAACGGTCTACATTTTGTCATGCTATTCCATCCGATAATCATCCTTCCTCCGAAAAATGAATCTTTCTCTCCTTGCAAGAGCATCTTTTCTTCTGCCTTCTAATTTGACGGTCTCGTACTCATCCGCGCTTTTCATTTAATGGCCATTGTTCTTTCTACTCAGCCTAATCATTTCCGTTGGCATTTTTGTAATACCCCGATAAATTCCTCCATTAAAATATAATATAAAGAATTTTTGTAGAATATATGTTTTATGGGGGAACACGTTTCGTAATTAAGCTGTTAAGCTGTTAAAACGAAACAGAGGAGAGAGAAGAGCAGAATCCATGGCTGACTGGGTGATACACCAGTAGCATCCAGAATGTGGGACCAGTCGATGACTACAGTCGACAGGACTGTTGCCCGGCCTGTTGACCGGTACCACACATTTTTCGGGGATTCAGTTTTATGTGTTACTCCGGTCAATAGGAACAATCTACCATCCTGTCGAACGGCATGTCGACCACTCCCAAAGAAAAGTCTGAATTCTAGTTTCTTCTCGCGGCGATTATTGGATGTTTTCGATAATATTTTCTTGATTCTCCCAAAGCAATAACGTTGTCAATGTGGCATTTATTTATTGGAACACCTCATATTGGTTGGTAAACGTCCATCATTAGAGAAGCTTCTCCATGAAGCTTTCTCCTTTGTCTATATATGATAAAGAAAAAGGAAGTAATTTGTTAAAATAATTACAGAAAGAGGGAAGAGAGAAGGTGAAGGCAGAGAGCTGCGACAGAGAGAGCAGAGGAAGAATTATTGCCTTGAAAAGTTGGTGAACCATGAGCAGTGGCTGTATGAGGGGAAGGTTCTGCCATTGAAATCTTTAGTTAAAGGTAAGAAGTGAGAGTGATGTGGCCAAAGGAGGCAACACATCACAAGTTGTATGATTTATTAATTGTGAATGTTAATATGTTGGATTGTTCGATGTTGGTCTCTGCGTAGTTAGCTCTCTTATATGAAATGCATGAACTATGAGTTGGCTCTTTGTAATGAAATGCAGGAAGTGTGAGGTTAGATTTTTATCACTCTCAGGATTGTTAACTTAAAATTATCAATGGTTATTTTAACTCTCTATTCCCAATTGCATGTTTGGTTTTCTGTGGTTAGTAACTTGCCTGTTGCTCTAGATTAATTCGTTGGTGAGTATTGTTAGATGTTTCATAATTAATGCATAATCTGTAAGTGGTTGATGATGCTCCAGATAGTTAATACATGGTTATTAATTGTTAGTTTAATATTAGTTGTTAGTTTCCTGCTTTGTTTAGGTTGTTAGTTGACTCTGTTGCTTTAGATTTAATCCTTTCTTTGTATAGCAATCTGCCGATTTTAATGCTCTGTTAGACTCTATACTGACATTTCATTACATATGCATTGTGATGCTTCTGCCTATTTTTCCTATGTTTATCTCATGCAATTAACTTGCCTTATTTCATGCTATCGACTTGTATGATCTGATATGCATGCCTCTGTGAATGTTTAGCTCACGATATTTAAAAATGTGACTTTGTTGATCTTTAATCCATGTTATTTCTCTGTTCATTCTTGCTATATTTAATGCAGTAGGATTTGTTATGACTATTGAATGTGTTTCCTTACTAATTATATGATATTGGTATATTGTTATAATTATTGTATCGCATTGACATGCATCATGGATAGAAACCCTAGGAATGTCATGATTGACATTCACATGCATTGCACAAGAGAGACCAGACTTAAATGAATGTAATAAGAATTGGAGGTTGGGGAGAGTAGTGACGGTGATGCCTGGAGACTACATGATGATGTATCCCTCCTATGTAGGGTGGATAACCTGTTCTACCAGGCTAGACCCCAAGGATGTATCTATTCTCCCTGTGGTAAAGACCTTCAATATCCTAGTTTGATGATATGAAACTGTTAATAAAAGATTGATTTGGTGGATTCCTTTCTAACATAATCAGATATATGCATGCATCATACTGCATCTTACTTCTTGCTAAGCGTTAGGCTCACTGTTTACTTGTGTGTGTAGGTGATTGTCAGGAGATCAGTGTTCTTGATGTGCAGGAGGAGGCGTTGCCTATTGAGCACTTGGGTTAGCTAGCAGATTTGACCTGAGGGTTATGGCTCACAAAAGTAAAAATTGGGATTTTGGCAAAGTTAACAGTTTTTAGAAAAATGATAAATGTTTAAATATTTTGCTGAACAATGAACTCTGGTTTTAAAACTTTAAAATCATGTTTTGAAATTTATAATTTCCTCTCTATTTACTTTGATTGGTTTTCCTTTTGCTCATTTTAAATCAATGAAAGAAAAAGTTTTAAAAAGTTAAAGGAAAAGGTAAGGTAAAAAGTTACGGGTTGTTACAGTTGGTATCAAAGCATAACCAGGTCAAATGCGGTTCTGTAGACTGCTATGAACGCAAGACTCATCAAGGAATACTCCTTCGACTTTAAGTTTGGTTTTGTTTCTTAAATTGTTTTCTTTAACTTATTATTTTGTAATGTGAAAATGTATAGGATTATAGAATGGCTAGGGGACCAAGAGCCGAGGTACAAAATAATGATGAGAGGAACAAGACAGCTGTTGTCCATGAGAATGCAAATGGCTGAGAGAATAGCAGTGCTATAGACGAGAGAGATCAAGCCCTTAACCGCTTAACTACTATGGTGGAACGGCAGTCTAAATTTATGGAGCAATAGTCCTAATACATGGAGCAGCAATTCCAATACATGGAATGGTTTATGGAAAGGGAAGGCAAAAATAGGTATTAGCAGGCTATAGTTGCACATGAAGAAGTGGGAGAAATTTTAGCGATTAAAGCCTCCCAGTTTCGACAGCAATATTTCCAATGCCACAGAAGCCGACAAATGGATCTGATCTCTTGAAGACATGTTTGAGTATGCAAGCATAAGAGAGGCCGAAAAAGTGCGGTGTACCTCTTATTTATTAGTCCAGGATGTCCGCTATTGGTGGGATTCGATTAAAGTGACGTGGGACGTCTGAGCTCTCATGTGGGAGGAGTTTAAAGAGCTGTTTTATGGAAAGTACTTTAATCATAAAATCCAAACTCATAAGTTGTTGGAGTTTGTACCACTACATCAGATAGGGACAGTGTTAGACTATGTTCAGAAATTTGAGTCGCTATCTCGATTTGCATCACATTTGGTCGCCACCAATGAACATAAGGTGCACCACTTTGTACACGGGCTCAAGATGGAGATCTTTGAGGGAGTCACAGTATCCAGTACCGAGGATGTTCCCTGTATGAAGGTTGTGGCAAAGGCTCTGGTGGTAGAAAATGTGAAGGCCATAGCAGCAACACAAAGAAAAGTGAGTTAGATGTTTTGGAGAAACAACCAGAACTAGCAACAAGGTTGATTAAACAACCATCAGGAAGTGAAGTGCAACAGGGGATAGGCAAGCGCCCAATGGTTGAGACAACCATTGCCCCTCCAAATGTAAGACCTTTTCAGCCCAATGTATGTCCAAAGTGCAAGAAGATTCACCGAGGAGAATGCCTGATGGGTCTAGAGAATGCTACAAATGTGGAAAGCTGGGACATTTTGCCAAGTACTGCTTAGCCAACATTGGAGGACAAGGGGAGATGGCTCTACTAGTGTTCTCCTTATATGGGGATGACGAGGGGGAGGAGTAGTCGACAGTCGTAACAGGTATGCCCACCTTGCTAAGTAACTGTGTTAGTATTCTATATGATGTGAATTGCTCTTTAAATTGCTTTAGGAATTATGCATATAGAATAAATAGATTCTTTTTGCGTGTCAAGTACTATTTATATTAACAATATTTCTACATACATCTTATTTGATTCGAGAGCTATCCACTCATTCATATCAATTGACTTTTGTATGAAAGTGAATTGCCTCTCTAATCTTGCAAAGAGCGAGCATAGCGTAATGATGCCTTCCAAGGATTATTTGCTGGCTGATGGTATTTTGAAAGCATATGCAGTCGAGATAAATGGTTGTACATTCCATGTTGACTTGATTGTGATGGACATGAAGGGGTATGATATTATCCTGGCCATGGACTGAGTATTTCATCATCAAGTGATTATCAATTGTTGAAAAATAGAAGTCTATTTTTGTTGTCTTGATGGTTAGCAACACATCTTCTGCGGAGTTAAGGAGAAGGGCAAGCTCGTAGTTATTTCTGCACTAAAGGCAGACTAGTTACTAAAAAATGGTTGCGAAGGATTTTTAGTGAATGTAATGAACATCATAGCAATGCCAAAGGCAAAGTTAGAAGAGTTTGCACTAGTTCGAGATTTTTCGAGGGTCTTCCTAGATGATCTCCCTGGGCTACCACCTGATAGGGAGATTGAGTTTGTAATTGATGTGTATCCTGGCATGGAACCCGTCTCAAAAAATCCTTACAGAATGGTGCTGGCAGAATTACGTGAGTTAAAGGTTCAGCTAGAAGAGTTGACCAAAGGGGTTCATCCGTCCAAGCTTCTCGCCTCGGGGAGCTCCGATGTTAATCGTAAAGAAAAAGGATGGATCATTAAGAATGTGCATTGACTACTAGGAATTGAACAAGGTGACAGTCAAAAACAAATATCCCTTACCTCGAATTGACGATCTATTTAACCAGCTACACGGTGCCAGCGTATTCTCAAAGATTGACCTTCGCTCAGGGTATTATCAGCTGAAGGTTAAATCAGAGGCTGTACCTAAGATAGGATTACAGATGAGGTATGGGCACTTTGAATTTTTGGTGATGTCATTTGGGCTAACCAACGCCCCCGTAGCTTTTATGGACCTGATGAATCAAATTTTTAAAGACTATCTGGATAAGTTCGTCATTATCTTCATTGATAACATACTAGTTTACTCTCAGTCAAATGAGGAGCATTATGAGCATCTAAAGGTTGCTCTATCTGTACTGGAGCGGCACCAGCTATACGCAAAATTTTCAAAATGTGAATTCTGGTTAAGTGAGGTCAGTTTTCTTGGCCATGTGATCTCGAAAGATGGTATTGTAGTTGATCCTGCAAAAATTTAGGCGATTATTGAGTGGACCCAACCAAGGAACGTGGGTGATGTTAGAAGTTTTCTCGAACTGGCAGGGTATTATCGACGATTTATTGATGGATTTTCAAAAATTACCTTGCCTCTTACTAGCCTGATGAAGAAGAATGTGTGATTCTGGTGGTCCAAAGACTGTAAAGAAAACTTCCAAGAGTTAAAATGCAGATTAACATCTGCATCTGTCTTGACTATACTAGAAGAAGAGGGCAAAGTTCTGTATTTACTAGAAGGCATCCAAGAAAGGATTAGGTGGGGTGCTCATGCAAAATGGAAGAGTGATCGCATATGCCTCAAGAAAAATTAGACCTCACGAGGCTAACTACCCTACGCATGAGTTAGAGCTCACTGCAGTGGTTTTTGCGCTAAAACTCTGGAGGCATTATTTGTTCAAACAGCGGTGCGAAATTTACACGGATCACAAGAGCCTCAAGTATATTTTCACACAGAAAGAGCTAAACATGAGGCAACCGTGATGATTGAAGTTCATAAAAGACTATGACTATGAGATTAAGTACCATCCTAGGAAAACCAACATAGTTGCGAACTCTCTAAGCTGGAGGGTTATCCTAATGAGCACGATATGTGAAAAAATGCCTGGGACTTCAGAAAGACATCAAAGAGGTAGAAGTTCAAATGGTCCCTATGCAGTTGGCTACTTTTCTATTAGCGTTGACTCTAAAGCCTTCCCTGCTGGAAAGAATTTCAAAAGCTCAACAACATGATGGTAGATGTGAAGAATTCAAATTGAATCTGACTCTAGCAGAATATTGGGATTATTCTATATCTATCACAGAATAGTAAAGTTTAAAGACAGATGGTATGTGCCCAGTGGTACACAGTTGAGGTTGGCAATCTTGCTAGAGGCTAACTCTTCAAGCTTCTCTATCCATCCTGGTGCAACCAAATGTACAAAGACCTCAGGGTACATTAATATTGGCCGATGATGAAGTACGATATCGCTCAATATGTAGCCTTGTGCTAGGTGTGCCAACAAGTAAAAATAGAATATCAAAGACCTGTTGGAATGCTTTAGCCAATCCTGATGCCTGAGTGGAAGTGGGGAGCATATTACCAAGGATTTTGTTACTGGCTTACCCCAGACTGCACAAGGACATAAGGCAATTTGGGTAATTATTGATAGATTGACCAAAGTTACCCACTTTTTGCTAGTAAAGATGACATACAGAATGGATCAGTTCACAGATTTGTACATTTAGGAGATCGTAAGACTACATGGAGTTCTTGTCTCAATAGTGTCTGATCGGGATCCTCGGTTTACTTCTACCTTTTGGTAGAGCTTGAACAAGGCCATGGGCACCGAACTGAAATTTAGCACTGCTTTTCATCCCCAAATAGACGGCCAGAGCGAGCATACAATCCAAATCCTTGAGGATATGCTACATGCTTGTGTGCTGAAATTCCAAGTTGGATGGGGGAAAATGCTGCCACTGGTGGACTTCGATTACAATAACAGTTTTCAGGCCACGATCGGAATGACACCCTATATAGTGTTAAATGGAAGGAAGTGTAGGTGTAACATCCCTACTTTTTCAGTTGAACAATTATCGGGGTATTACCAAGGATGTTCTAGAGCGTTAAGTCTAGTGGTATATTGTAAAACCTGAGAATTTTAAAGAGTAAATTCTACGTGTAATTTTTTTGCGTTAATATTTGGTCTTAATGTTAGAAAATTGACTCGAATTGTCAGGTAGCAACCACGTGTGAAATGTTAGTCAATTAGTCAAATCGGTGGAATTGGGAAGTTCCGAATGGAAAATTGATTTCAAGAAATGGAATTGGAAATTAAATTGGACCGAAAAACATAGTAGGATAACGATCAGAATGAATCAAGATTGAAGATGGGATTTTAGAGATAAGTTAAATTAATATATGATACATATATTAATATATATATGTATTTATTTATTAAATGAAATAAGAAGAAAAAGGATTAAGTGTATATAAATGTGTGGGAGAATTATAAATGAAAAGAATATGGAAGTTGGAGATAGTGTCGGCAAAATGAAAATGAAAGGAATAGAAGAATGAATAACAATGAGAAGAAAGAGAAGTCTTGTGGCAGACTTGGAAAAAAATAAAGAAAATGTAAAATAAAAAGGGTAGGTTAAATTAGGGGTGGGCAAATCGGTTCTCAGTTCCGGTTCCGAACCTCTCGGAACCAACCGTTCGGTTCTCAGTTCTGAGAGTAAGGAACCAAAACCAAAACCACAAGGAACTGGAACCGAGTTCGGTTTCGTCCCAATGTAATACCCTAAAAATATGTTTTTCCCGTTAATCGATGTATTGAATTTGGATAGTAATATATATGCGTATCATATCATGTTTCGAGATATTACACATAAATTATGTTCAAAAAGTATAAGGTTAAATATTGGAAAAGTAATCTAAGTATGGAAATTAAGGAAAATATGTACAGCGAGTTTTCAGACGCCTCTGACTCGTCCGAAAACGGGCCCTGATGACACAGTCGTTGTTAATTTGAATCTGTATTCAATTCTATGTCATTTCGGACGCCTCGGTCTCATACAAAATCTTGCACGGACGCCGCGGACGTTGTGAAAATGAATATGTATTGAATTTTATGAGTTTTCGGATGCATGGATCTCATCCAAAATCTAGCGTGGATGCCTTGTATTGTCCGAAAATTCTAAAATCTGCGAAACCCATTTTATAAATTCTTCTCTCTCCTCCGATTTCTTGCAGAAATCAGCAAACTCTCTCTCTCTCCAGGTCTTCCTCCCTTGGTAAGTTGGAAGCTTTCCACGTGGGGTTTCTTCAATGGACCTCCCCTCCATTGGTTTGGACAATGGTTAGTCTATCTTGCAGCTATCCTCTACATTGTCTACGTTGCCAGCTCTCTCTGTCTCCCCTCTGTTCCTCCGTTTATAAGAGGTAGGTCTTCCTAAGCACTTAGTTTTGGCAATTGTGAACGTGTGTGAGTGAAAATTCTGCTGTGAAATGGTTTGGTTAGTAAGTGTAAAGGAATGTGTGTATGATTGAACAAACCAGTGCAATTCTTTGAAGGGTGCTGCAACTGTGAATGGTGAAGTGGAAGCTATGAAGGTGATGAATTCTTCTATAGCTTGTGCCTTGTCTGTTATACTTTCTATGTTGTAATGGTTGAATATTGGGATGAGAAGGTGACAGTGCAAAGTAGTGGGAAGGCCGAATGAAAGAAGGAAAGAAGAAAATGGAAGGGTGGTGCACTTGGGTATTCTGGCATCTTGGTTGGGCTTTAGGTAATGCACACTTCCTTCTCTGTGTTATGGATTTTGGATAAATGCTCTCTATTTTGTTTATGGGTGTTGCTCACTGTTTGTTATCGGGTTTTTTAGTATGCTTACTGTTGGGTTTTTGTTAAGTGCTGGATGTTAGTGGTTGAACAATAATAATGCTATGTTGATTATTGTTATGCTTGGTTAAGATATGGTAATTGGAAGTTGAAGAATATGGATAATGCTATGTTGATTGTTTGATTTCCTGTTTTATTACTAATCGGATAGGTGTGGTTAAGGGCTTGTGTTCTATTAGCTGTTAGATAATGCTTTCTGTTGGTACTGCTTGGTTTATAAATAATAAATAAATGAAAAAAATGGTGGGGTTAGGTTCGGTTGTTGGAATTAGTCTTTGTTGGTTGGAGTCATTATGTATATGTCATTTAAGGAAGGAGATAATTATGAGAAGTTAAGAGAAATATGAAATAGAATTGTAATGTATATGCCTATGATCAAATTGTAAGTCAGAGACCATGGGATAATTATTAATGAATAAATGTTATGGTTTTATAGGTATTTAGAAGAGGGAAGGACTAAGGTGTTGAACGCATTACGGACACTGGTAAGTTGATACTTATTGTGTTTTGGTCTTCAGACCCTACATCGTAAGAATTAGGGTTGCATGATGTGTGTTTACTAGATTTAGGTTCTTTTAATGATGTGTTTATTTATATCATCATATAGGACTGTATTTAGGAACGAGTATATTGTATGACATCCTAAAATATATGTAAATAGGCATGTGGGAGTTCAGAAGGATTGAGAATGGTAATCGTGGTGACACCCCTATTGGAGTGCCTACTTCCACTTAGGGAGTGGTGAGGTACAGTTAAGCCACGAGAATCGTAAGATTCTCAATTCTCTTGTACTGAAATCCCGAATGTCTTCAACAAAATGACTGGGTATGGCTCGTGGTGACACCCCTATTGGTGTGATTCCTCGTCGGAACCATAGGTTAAGCCACGAGAGCAATTGACTTATCCATCATCCTGACTAACAGACGAGATACAGTCCTCCTCTGTAATGCATCATGTGATCATGCATCATATGCATTGCATTTAGTCTATCACTTACTGAGCAATAGGCTCATTAGTTTAGGTCTTGTGATGTAGGTATCGTACGAGAAACAGGTGAACAGGTCAAAGACAGTTGATGAAGGATTTGCACGGGTGGATCTTGTGGCTGGCTAGGCTAAAGAGTTTAAAAAGGAAATGGTTTGTAAAATGTTTTGTAAATTATTTAATATTGTTTAATGTTTTGTTTTAATTCCCCTGCGTTTTATAAAAGAATTTTTATTACTTCTTCTGCAAAATGTTTTAAGTAAAGAGTTTTAACGATCGGTTTTTATAAGAAAAGTTTCACTTTGCTTTTATAAAAGAAAAAATTTTAAATTTCACGCGATTTTAAAGTAAATAAAAAAAAACGGGGTCGTTACACCCAACCTGCAGTTATAAATAATATGAAAGTAGGCAGATGTTGAAAAAATATTCCTGAAATTGCAATAACAATTGAAATGCCAACAACAACAATTGAAATGCCTTCTACAGAATTGAACTAATATGAGTAGCTATAGAATTGAACTAATATGAGCAACTACAAAATAGTTCTAATACGAATTGAACTAATTCAAGTAAATATTCATCATGGCAGCTACAGAATCAATTGAAATGCCACTAAAACAGCAATGATTATTCAATCACAGTAAATATCAATATATAGAGCAGCTTCTCTCAAACTAGGATGTCCCTCCTATTACCAATCATAAGAAAAATTTATCTCAACAAAAACATTATACTTTCTTCAATTCTTTGCATCTCTGTTAAATTTCTCCTACAGAAAGCAAAAAAAAGTAGAAATTAGTAGCAATTGACTAGTAATGATTTCTCTAGGCAAGAGATCACCTCCTCCATCATCTTCGTCATCCAATTCATCCAATTCAATCCATCCAAATCAGTTCTAAACTTCTATTGTCCATCTAATTCATTCAAGAATTAACGAGACCATATATCATTGCCACTGACGATATCATCTTTCTATAAATAGTTTTAGAAAAACTAAAATATTGTTATTAAAAAGCAATAAGGATTATTATCTCCTAAGTAATTTACTATTTTCATGATATCAACTAAAACCCAACATTAGTAGACTCAATATCGTATATATCTCAAATTCAAACTATATGCATTTCAACTCCCATGGTTATGAAGAAACACATACAGGCTCAATGCTATTTTCTATCCAACTAAATACTTTAATATTGACATATCACATTCATTCGCACCTTCTAAACTGATCTCAAGCCAAAAACATAAATCAAAAATAAAAAATTGTCATACCCTCGGTCAAAATTGCAAACCCTAAATCAAATTCATCAGAAATGAAAAACAGAATCTCAAGCCCTACTAAATCAAACCAGAAGCAACATTTTTAACAGACATACCCTCAACAAATTTGCAAACCCTAAATCCAGAAGCAATGTTTTTTAACAGACATACCCTCGGAATCAGGGGAGCAAGCTCGCAATTGCAGTCGCAGTCGCCTTCACAATCGCATGCTCGCACTTTGCAACTTCGCAAATCGCAGTCGTAGCTTTGCCTCTCGGTCTCGGTTCCAGACTTCCAACTTAGCTTCACAGACTCTCCCAACTCCCTTAAGTTTTAAAAACATTTGGTTCTCAGTTCTTGAATTATGGAACCGAGAACCTAACTGCAAATATAGAAAAAGAAAGAAACAGAAAATGGTAAAAATTTAGGAACCAAGAACCGGAACCAAACTGCAACCGAAGCTTGGTTCCAGGTCAGTTCTCAATTTTATTCGGTTCTTGCCCACCCCTAGTTTAAATGACAAAAAAGGAAGATTAAAGATGAAGGGTGGAAGAGAAACAAGGGTATGCCGCTGAAGAAAAAAAAAGAGAAGGGAAATAGGGTTTCCCATTTTGGCTTCTACATTTTGCATGGGAGGGAGAGCGGTTGCGACTGAAGGGTTTCAACGTTCGCAGGAGGAGAGTGACCGAGACAAGCCGGCGATTCCAGCGAATGGAAGGCGAGTGAAAGACAACTGTCGCGTGCGAGAGAACGGAGCCGTGACTGCGAAGGTTTTCAAGGAGCGTTTCGGTGATGACAACAGCTCCAACCCGAGCCCATCTTTCAATTTTAGATGAGAAATACAAATGCTCGATTCTGATTATCTAGATTCCTGTTTTGTTTAAGTTCTCTATTTTTTTTTTTGGGATGAGGAAAAGGCCGATAATATGCTCTCTGTTTGCTGTTAGATTTAAATGCCGAGAAAAATGTTAGAGACTAGGCCCTGTTTGTCACGGTTTTCTAGAATAAGAATTTAGGTTTAATGTTAAAAAACCAATGTGATTCTGTTTGATGGAAAGGACTCGAGAATGGATTGTTGTTTTAATGGTTGGATCCCTGTTTGCTACAAATTATTTTTATAGAACAATGTCGAGAACATTTAGAACTTACAGACCTGTTATTTGCTTTTGAGGAAAGGTTGAATACGTTGTTTGTTCCTGCTCTGTTGATTGTTTGGGATCAGATTTTATTCTGCCTTACTAAACCATGAAGAAGAATGTTATTCTGCCTTACTAAACCATGAAGAAGAATGATTTGTTGGCTGTAATGATTTGAAGTTATGAACCTGGTAAAATGACTTGTGTTTTGTTTGGTTACAACTTTCACATAATGTGTTGAGGATGAAAAACCAATGATTTGGGGATTTTTTTTATTGGAATCATTAGATAGTTCGTTGTATGTTGGTTGGTCTTCTAATCCCGGTGTAGGGCCTTCCCAATCATTTTCTTGGTGTTTTGATTTAAATCTTGTGTTTGACATATTTTTAGGCTCTGACGAGTTTGAGGACTTCGAGCCGGTACCTGAGGTTCTGCTCCTTGGGATAAAAGGAGAGATCGCCGTCGAGGTAGGGGTTTTATACTAAGTTGTTTTGTACAGCATTGCATAGTTTTCAAAATTGTATTTTGTGGAATACCACATATGAAAAACCTGACGGGGACTGTTCGATAGCATGTCATTTTTTTATATTACGTATGTGCAAAAGTTTTACATGTTTACTTTTGTGCATCAGATTTTCATGGTATGATATTGGATACTATTTTGGGGGCAATGAATCTTCTTGATACTTTGGACGATCTCGGTGTCAAAGTATCAAGGGGTCATCCTCGATACATCTCCTGCTGCGTGGAGATGTTTTGCTTGCGCATTGTGTGAAATAGGAGACTTGGGAAGGTGATGACTGCTTCTGTGGGTTGCAAATCCCTAAACCTAATTAGGGTGTTTATGTATTTATTACGGGCGTGTCGTAGTGAAATTTGCATGACAACCCGGGTGATTGGCTCGGTCTACGGACCGCCATCATTTTTCTTCCTCCAGGCTCATGAGGTGCTGCCCGAAAACGGTCACCGCCTTTCTACGCGTTTGTTCGGAGGATTCCATGAGTGTTCCTCCCTTTTTAGGGATTATTGTTTCTGGGATGAAACACGACGAGGGTATTTTAATCTATAGTTGTCTATATACAGCCATGCTTTTTAAATAACTCTTTAGGGCCTTCGGCCCGGATTTTGTAAAAGAGAAAATGGATTTCAAATTTTTTTGAAAAACGTGCATATTTCTTGAAACTCATGGTTTTCAAGAAAATAGTAAAACAAGTTTTACATGCCTTTAGCATTTAGTACAAGTTCAATACTGAGCTAGTCACTCACCCCTCGACTTATTTTTCTCAGGTTAGAGTTTCGGTTGAAGCTCTACTGCTATTTAATTTTATTTCATTTCCCTAGGTTAACTCTTATATAACGGTAAGCGTAACAATGGATGACTATAGATTTTAATTTGGATGACTGTAAAAACACTTAACTTGGTTGTTGGATTTTCTGGATTGTATGCATAGTATCATTTGGACTTAAAGTATATTATTTCTACATTAGTAATTATTCTTGCAATCACTATATGGATTGTGGCCCATCACAAATGGGTCGCGGATGGGTATTTATACAAGTCTTCCACAATAATTTAACAAACCTTGTGCTAAGCAATCGGGTCTTCTACGAAGACCAGGTTGTTTGTCCTAACGTTTCTATCCGGCCCGCCTCTGGGTCATGACATATTTTTGTTACGTTTTTCCCCGTTTACACAATGTAATTATACGAAGGGGTGATTAGCTTATTACATTGCATATTGATACGTGTTATTTTATGACGCGTATTTAAGGGAAAAGTGTTATGGGGTAAGAGTTAAGTGAGAAAATGTTGTTCAGGGTATTTTCGGACGCTTTGCGGACGAGTTGTCTCATCCACAAACGCATTGCACACATGAGGAATAGGTTGGGATGCGTCAGGACGTGATTCTGCATCCTGACTGCACTGTTTCGTGGACTTTCAGATGAGTGCGGACGTGGAGTAGCCTCGTTCAATTTGCCTCTGTTCAATTTTGGGACACTTTTGGATGCCTGCGGACGCCATAATGCGTCCGAACCTCGCCTGCGGACGATACAGACAAGATGGGATGCCTTTTCCTGTCCGAAGCCACAATTTACCCTTAAGGATTTTAGCCTTGCGGACGAGACCAGTGCATCTGCACTCGTCCGACATAACCCTGTTCAACAATAATTTAGGGATTTAAAATTGGGTTTCTAGTTATGTAGTCCATAACTACACGTGTGAGAGACATGAGGCGACTCTCCCCCACCCTCCATGTAGGACGCCGCCCTCCAACCCTTAGACCACCTCTCTCTCTATCTCCTCTAGGCCTATGGTGTCCCTTCTCTAAGTAAAGCCATCTCTCTCCCTCCCCTACCATTCAGTCTTCATTCCCTACGTAAGCTCTCAGCCCCTGTGAGAGCTTTTCTGCCGGCGAGAGTGTGTAAGTTGTGAGAGAACTATTGTGGGTTAAGTGTGTGGAGTGGGTGCTACATGAGTGTTAGTGGGAGCTCTGGAAGCTAGAGCTGCTCCCTGCTAGAACCGTGAGCAAGGAGAGAGCTGTCCCTTAGTGTTAGTTCTTCAATTAGGTAAGGAAATAGGGGTGTCTTGGCCTATTGAGGCCGTACACCGCAAGTAGAGTGCGTGAGTTCTGTTTTCTAGCTGTATATGTGCTTGATTGATAGTGTAGATGGTTTTGTACTCTGTGGATTTTATTAATTCTGTTATGAAGTTTATTGACTTGCTTTGTGATATGCTTGGACTGATGAATTGTTGTCATAAATGCTAGGGTTCGAAGGTGATAAGTGTAGAATGACGAGTGTGTAAATGATGGAAATGATGAGTAGGGATTTCATGACTGTTATGTTCCTTGTTAAATACTTGTTGTCTTTAATTCTCTGTATTGATTCAAGTGTCATTTCATTAATTCTAGGTATAGCATGTTGAATTAACCCGATTAGCATGTTCAATTAACTAGCATGTCTAGTATGTTTAATTACTAATCAATGTAGTTAATTATTAATCAATTTAGCATGTTAATTAATCTAATTAATTAACTAACCATTGAATACCTAATTCGAGCTAGTTGTTTAATTAGTAACAAATACTTGAGTATGTAAACTAATTAGTGAGCATGTAAACTTTTGATGCATGTCAATTAACTAATTGATGAACTAGTCATAAAATAACCAATAGTAGCATGATTTATTAGTGAGCATAATTAATTAGTTAGCATGTTTAACTTAGCTTGCATGTTTAATTAATTAACAAACATAATGTTAGCATGTTAATTGACTAGGTTATGCCATGTTTAATTAATCAACTAGAATAACTAATAGTATGTTTGTTGATTAACTATGACTGGTCAAACATGTTTAATTTATTTGCTAAGCATGTTTAATCCCTTAAACTATTACTTGAGCATATTTAATTAGTAAATAACCAGCATGTTAATTAACTAAGTCATGTTATGTTTAATTAGCATGTTTAATTAACTAACTAGAACAAAAGCATATTTAAATCATCTAAGATAATAATCGTAATTAATTGTTGAGCATGTAAATTGACCTAGAACAACTAACTATAACCTTGAACATGGAAATGAACTAGGATAGACTAATATTAACATGTAAGTTCTTCTTTGATAATATTATGTGCATTATAACTTTACTGCAATTTCCTTTATTGTAATTTCTATAAATTGATGCTTTACTTCATTACGATACATTACTTTCTTAGAGAATAATAGAGAAGATGAAAGAAGAAGGAACTAAGTATGAACGAACTAAGAATTTCATTGATTATGTGAATAGATGTTTCTACATTACTTTGTTATTGTCCTCTTGGTGTTGCTTATAATAGTGCTCATAATTACTTGTCCTTAACATGTTATTGTTTACCTAAACCTGAGCATAATTAGTTAACTAGGACAAAAACATGTAATCAACTCTTGAGCATGTTAATCATCATTCTTTATTGAGCATGTAACTCACCTAGGATAAATAGTAGAATAATCACCTAGAATAATAAATGTAAGAAGCATGTAAATGAACTAGGAAAATTAACTAAGATAATTAGCATATTAATTAATAGTATTATGTTCAATTAATTCAAGCATATTTTCCTTGTTTCAATTCAGTGTTGTTCTCTGGTGTGCACTTTTAATTTCCATTATTCGTTATATGAGCTTTCAATTACAATTACTTTCATTTTAATGTGCACTTCAATTATTGTTAATGTTATGTTATAATACATCAAGCATCATGTTAGGATGAGAATGTATGATCATGCTTCATGCTAATAGAAATCAATAGGGAGTGCCGTCGTGGGGTGGTACTCACATGCTTGAGTGAGGAAAATATTAAAAATGAATGGGTAATCAAGTTTAGTCTTGCAACTAGTATGCACCAAGGAGGCTAGTAGTTTAGCAACTAGTATGCACACAGGAGGCTAGTCCATATTGGATTGAATGGGGAGTTGGTGGCTGATGGGTAGTCCAATCTAGTCTGGCAGCTAGGTAGAGCCCCTACCACGACGAGAAAGGGACCTAGTTTGCACACAGGAGGCTAGTCCGATCACCTATACCATCTCATATGGGTCCCCCAATCTTTTGCTCGATGTACGAGTAATGAATGAATGAAAGTACGAATGAAAGGATTGGTTTGGGTGGCCTCCATTCCAAAAGAACTAAAGAAAGTCATAAGCATAATTGCATTAAACCTTTTTCCTTACTGAGCCATTAGGCTCACATATTACTTGTGGTGTAGGTACAAATGATGGAAAGATAATAAGCATATAATAAACAGAGGGATGAAGGATTTGCACGAGCGAGGTTGGGGCTTGCTAGGCTAGAGTGAGAAGAGAAAACAGTTGTTATAAATTGTTAGAACTCATTTCTCAATCGCAGTATTTAATTGTTTAGTCCTTTTATTTAATGATTTATGCTTCCGCAACATTTTAAACAAATGATTGTATAACGCTTCCGCGTTTCTTTTGACTTCACAACGAGTTCAAAGAAGGGATAGTAGCGATCTAGTCTTAGCGACGCACTCTGATTTCGTTTTATAAAGGAGTCTTTTGAAAATTTTAAATTTCTCGTATTTTCAAGGAAGTACGAAAATTCGGGTCGTTACAATAGGTCTCCTTTATATTGAAGCAAGGCAAGTCAGTGATAGGTCCCAAAACTCTATGGAACTCAACAAGTACAATCTGCTAAACTCAAACAACAAATCTGGTCTTTAGACTTCAATTAAGTATAACTTCCAAAGCTTAAGGAATTAAGAGTTGAAATTTTCAGAGGTTCACATCAACATTCAAGGGAAAAACATATCCAAAATTCAAATTAAAACACATTATACACAGAGATATGCTCTGACGAAATTAACCCTCGGATTAGGGTTTTCACGGCAGATTCTGGCGACTAGAAATTATACAACAAAATCTCAACTTGCATACGGCCAATCAACGCCAAATTTGGAGGAGCGTCACTTGACAATCTCAAGATTATCTCTACCAAAAATTAGCATCATCTAATAACCATAAATAGAGTAAAACATAACCAAAAATCGGACCAGAATCTATTCAGTACAAAAAACAGAATTTCGGCCAACTTCTATTTCCTTCCAAAACAAGATCAACACATCCAAATCTCAACAAAAACCACACCACGTCTAGAATAACACAAATATAGGTCAAGAACTTCAAGAAACCGAAACATTCTTTCAATAGAAAGGATGAGAAACAAGTAACAAACCAATGGAGTCCGCTAAACCTCCAACACTAGAGGGGCGACTGGTTTGGCCAACTCAAAATGATGACTCTGTCCAATGGGGGTTGCTAGCTCTTCTACCTCCACGCCCCAAGCACCACCTCGCATGGAAGAGATGCTGGAATAAGCAGCAAGAATCGATTTGTGCAAGAACTAGCAAGAAAACACAAACCGATTTTGAAGATGGAAGATGGCCGAGTGGGATCTCCGCGGGTCTTCACACAAGAACAAGAACAAGTCTCTTTAGGGTTTATCAGAAGTTCAAAAGTGCAATTTAGGGTTTATTAGAGAGGGTAAAATACCTCTCTAATGGAACATTACATTTTACAAAAATACCCTAAACAGGAAATAGCAAAACTATCCTTAACAATAACACAAGCACAATAATTCCGAGTTTGGATTTTTGTCTCTGTAAAGGGGACGTTTGACATAGCAAACGAAACCCAAATATGACACCAAATACCTCTTTGGAAAGCTCTTGATGTCAGGTACAAGTTGTATGAGGATAAAATTTGAAACGAAGGCTTCCCGATTGCCAAAAGAAGAGCCCTTGAACGGTCAGAGGTCAGATTCTAGGCGGAAAGGAAAGCCCACCATTTCTTCTATGATTAGCATAACATCCACTAGTCCAAATGCACCAACTCCTCTTTGTTAAATTGATCAAAAAACTCTCCTCCAAGTTATCTAGAGAAGAAACACCTACAAAATAAATAAAAAATGTTAGAAAACAAAGGAGCCCTTGGCATGGGATTAGGTGCCAGGATCTTGGGACACATCATACTCTCGGGGTTGAAAAAGATTTGTCCTCAAATCTAGGGAGTGTACTTCATTATCTTACACAAATCTTCCTCCTGGATCAAATGGAAAAAGTTGCTTGATGTCCAAAGTCAGCTCCATCATATCAGGTTGTGCATATCTCTGTTCATTCATGACCTCGGAACTCATGACCTTACAACTCTCATGTCTGAGAGACATATCAGTATCAATAGTAATAAAACTCAGAGGTATCCTCAAAATAAAATTTCTTCTTCTATCAAAAGAATAGCGCACAAGGTCATCACTAAGAATCTTCCAGATTAAAATTTTTCTATCTCCAGAACTAGGCATCCACAAGTTGTTAACCACAAATGAACTACCATCATAATAATAAAGAAGTTCCACACCCACAATATTGAAACTTTCTTTCCAATATTCAAAAACAGCACCAACAACAAAATAATCTCCCATCCAACCAATTTTAAAAAACCATGTAAGTAAGGAATTGAACACCATGTACCTTTCTTGGTGTGCATGCCCAATGGGAGTGGATTTACAATTGGAAGGAACAAGGTCATGCGACGGTAGAAAAATAGGGTCACAGTAATTCTCAAACAATACACTCAGATTGACCATCAATACATCTCGAAATCACATCATCAGGTATGTAAAGGTCATCAACCCCAACAAAAATCTCAGTATAAATAGTGTGATTTACACCAGCCTCAATAGCAGCAGTTCCAATCCGAAGTGGTATAATAGATTCAAAATTTCCAAGATTTTTTATCTGATGGGTCCCAAACTCTAGATGTCAAGCAAATTGAGATTGGCAATCCGTGAGCTGGCAAATCCGACCTCGTGTTTTAAAACAAGTATAACTCCATTTGTATACAGAGTTAAGAGCTCAAATTTACAAGTCTGAGAGTCCACAATCCAATGATTAATGTATCCAAAAATCATCTTCCAAATAGTTAGGACAATCGAGTTATGCTCTAAGGAAGATTGACCCTCGAATTAGAGTCTTGGAAAACAAAATCTGGTCACAGATTTGAAACTAACATAAATCGACTTGCGTACGTGCTATGACTCCCAAAATTAACAGGTCAATTTGCCAGTAATCGAAATATTATCACCTCAAATTTCAGCTCCAAAATCATTGTACAAACGAAGTTGTGTTTTAAAGAAATCAGAACTTGAATAAGGGTTTCAAAAAATAGATTCTGACCACCAATATTAAAACGACTATATCTCCATTTGCATACGTCTTTTGATCACCAAATTTACAGAACTACCAACCAACAACTAGGGGAAGAACACTTCCAAAAATTAGTAAAAAAGGAGTCTGCACAGATAGTGTTGTATGTGCTACAATCTAAATCACAAAACAGAATCTGCCAATTCCAGATCTGCAGAGCAGATTTCTTTCCTTTCTTTGATTCACCAAATGACGTCCAAATCACATGGAACCCGAGCCAAAATAACACCAATCCAATATTCTTTCTAGAGGTCCAAGAAAAAGGATTACCTTCTTTAATAAGTAACCACGAACAGAGAGAAGAAATCGAGCTGGTCGGCTGTCCTTCAACAGAAAAGGGGCGAGAATCGGCCTATCCAAATGGATGACACTCCAACAAGGCAAATGCTTCATCTTCTATTCCCACACCCTAAACACAACCACACTAGATGATTGCTGGAGGAAATAGCATGAATCAACCTATCTAAGAATTAGGAAAACAATAGGTTGATTTGATAGAGAGAAGGGCCGAGAGGAGGAGCTCCCGGAAGAACACGGCTAAATCAATTTCTTAGGGTTTCAAAATTATCGTTCAAATTGCATTAGGGGGGAATAAGTATCCCCTAATGACCTTACAAGAGAAAAAAGACACAAATGCCTTTGAAAATACAAAAATGGTCATGAGAGCTTGCTTTACATGCAAACCGAGCACCTCCAATCCTACAAACATAAATTGAACTAAAATTCACAAAAAAAAAAAAAAATAACTCCAAACCAAGTAGCTAGCAACAAGGATCCAAAAAATAATACACTTAATGTGGAGTAACATTAAATAGCTCTCAAATAAATTTGTGAACCTCGACTCCCAAAAACTCCTCCAAGCCGGAGCAAAATGGATCTAGCCAATTATTGCATGGCTCCACGTGAGAACATGAGGTGGAGCTTCTTTGTCTTCGTGAATTGGCTTCTCCAGAAACAGCCATGAATTGTTATCCCCTGTAAAATAATAACTTCTTAGATAAAGAAGGAGCATCATGGCTCGGCTTAGACGGTAGGGTCTTAGGGCACATCAGTTAGGTTGATTTTTATGGTCCAGACATAATACAGCAAATTGCCGAGTCTATGGCGATTATCCAACAATGAATGTTGGCTGCCCAAAGTAACCAAAAGAGCTATGCCGTCATCGATGAAGGGACTTAGAATTCAATGAGCTAGACTTAGTCTTTTTGAAAATATCGCCTTTCAAGGGGGTTATGCACTTTGGGAAGAAAGGAAGCTCAGTCTGAGATATATTGGCCCTTTTGTCATCACAAAAAAGATTGGAAAGGTAGCATATGAGTTATAATTACCAGTTTCCATGGAGGGTGTACACAACGTATTTCATGTGTCTATGCTGAAAAAGTGCCTCGGCGATCCAGCTCAGGTGGTACCTTCTAGTGAAATGAAAGTTTGATCCAACTTAAGCTACGAAGAAAGACCTATTCATATTCTAGACTCGAGAGTTAAAGAACTTCGACGTAAGCAAATTCCACTAGTCAAGGTATTGTGGTAGAATCATTTAACAGAAGAAGCCACGTGGGAGAGAGAAGAAGATATGAAAGCCTAGTATATGGAGCTCTTTAATTAGCTAAATTTTGAGGACTAAATTTTGTTAATGGGTATAGAATGTAATACCGTGATAAATTCCTCCATTAAAATATAATATAAAGAATTTTTGTAGAATATATATGGGGGAACATATTTCGTAATAACGAATTACACCTGAATGTGATAATTGTGGAAAAACATGGTAGAAATAAATAAGGGATTATATTAAAAATTATATTAATTAAGCTGTTAAAACAAAACAAAGGAGAGAGAAGAGCACAATCCATGGAGGACAGGGTGATACACTGGTAGCGTCCAGAACATGGGACCGGTCAACAGCTATAATCGACTGGACTGTTGACTGGCCTGTCAACCGGGGCCACACATTTTGTGAGGATTCAGTTTTCTGCATTACTCCAGTCGACATGAATAGTCAACCGGCCTGTCGACTAGCATGTTGCCCCTCCCAAAGAAAAGTTCAAATTCCAGTTTCTTCCCACAACAATTTTTGGGTGTTTTCTATAATTTTTCCTCGATTCTCCCGAAGCAATAACGTTGTCAATGTGGCATTTATTTATTGGAACACCTCAGATTGGTTGGCAGACGTCCATCATCAGAGAAGTTTCTATATTAAGCATTCTCCTCTCTCTATATATGATAAATGAAAAGGAAGTAATCTGTAAAAGAAATTACAGAAAGTGGGAAGAGAGAAAGTGAAGGCAGAGAACTACGACAGAGAGAGCAAAGGAAGAATTATTGCCTTGAAGTGTTGATGAACCGTGAGCAGTGGTTGTCTCAGGGGAAGGTTCTGCCATTGAAATCTTCAATGAAAGGTAAGAAGTGAGAGTGTCATGACCAGAGGAGGCATACAACATAAGTTATATGTTTTATTAATTGTGAATGTTAATATGTTGGATTGTTAGATGCTGGTATCTGCGTAGTTAGCTCTCTTATATGAAATACATGAACTATGAGTTGGCTCTCTGTAATGAAATGCAGGAAGTGTGAGGTTAGATTTTTATCGCTCTCAGGATTGTTAACTTAAAATTATCAATGGTTAGTTTAACTCTCAGTTCCCAATTGCATGTTTGGTTTTCTGTGGTTAGTAACCTACTGGTTGCTCTGGATTAATTCATTAGTGAGTATTGTTAGATGTTTCATAATTCATGCATAATCTGTAAGTGGTTGATGATGCTCTGGTTAGTTAATGCATGGTTATTAATTGTTACTTTAATTCTAGTTGTTAGTTTCATGCTTTGTTTAGGTTATCAGTAGACTCTATTGCTTTAGATTTAATCCTTCTTTGTGTACCAATCTGCCGATTTTAATGCTCTGTTAGACTCTGTACTGACATTTCATTACATATGCATTGTGATGTTTCTGCCTATTTTTCCTATGCTTATCTCATGCTATTAACTTGCCTTATTTCATGCTATCGACTTGTCTGATCTGATATGCATGCCTCTGTCAATGTTTAGCTCACGGTATTTAAAAATGTGACTTTGATGATCTTTAATCCATGTTATTTCTCTATTCATTCTTCCTATATTAAATGCAGTAGTATTTGTGTATGACTGTTGAATGTGTTTCCTTCCTAGTTATATGATATTGGTATATTGCTATGATTATTGTATCGCATTGACATGCATCATGGATAGAAACCCTAGGTGACATTCACATGCATTGCACGGGAGAGGCTAGACTTACATGAATGTAATAAGAATTGGAAGTTGGGGAGAGTAGTGACAATGATGCCTGGAGACTTCATGATGATGTATCCCTCCTATGTTGGGTTGGATGACATATTCTACCAGGCTAGACCCCAAAGATGTATCTAGTTTTCCTATGAGTAAAAGACAGATTAGGTGGATTCCTTTCTGACATAATCAGACATATGCATGCATCATACTGCATCTTACTTCTTGCTAAGCATTAGGGTCACTGTTTACTTGTGTGTAGGTGATTGTCAGGAGATCAGTGTTCTCGATGTGGAGGAGGAGGCGTTGCCCATTGAGCACTTGGGTTACCCAACGAATTTGACCTGAGGGATTATGGCTCACAAAAGTAAAAATGGGGATTTTGGCATAGTTAACAGTTTTTGGAAACATGATTAATGTTTAAATATTTTGATGAACAATGAACTCTGGTTTTAAAAGTTTAAAATTATGTTCTGAAATTTATTGTTTCCTTCTATTTACTTTGATTGGTTTTCCTCTCAATCATTTTAAATTAATAAAAGAAGAATTTTTAAAACGATAAAAGAAAAGGTAAGGTAAAAAGTTACGGGTTGTTACAGTTTTCCTCTCCACAGTCTTCATCCAATGAACCATGTTTTGCTCGCGATTTTTATTCAACGATCCTTATAGCCCCCTCTCCTTTCACCCCTTCCGAGAACATTTTTCTATTTGCGAACACAGCTCCTAGCAGATACCACCACCTAACAGAATAAACTCCCTTCCACGCAAATTTTCTTCACTTTCGGTTACACCTTGCATCGCTTTTCTAGAAGCCAAATACATTCCCGATTAGACACTCACACTAAATTTTCTAGAAACCAGTTAACTCCCTCTACAAATCGCAGCACCATCTCAAACAACATTCCAACTACCATTCTAATCAAATTTATACAAGTAAAATCTCAATCCAACATTCATGAAATAATTCATGTTACCATTTAAAATCAATACGGGTCATAACACTACATGTAATTTCGATAATCCCTTTTTAAAAGAAATTTTCGGTCACTATAGTAATAATATTTAAGTGATAAATTTTTTATTGCAAATTTTTTATTTGTAAAATAATATAATGTATTTTTTCCCTAAATATATGTCATATATATTAATAAAATAACTTTGTGAGCTAACTTAACCATTAACAATTATATATTTATTAATAACTAATTTGAAAAAAAATTACATGATAATATATTAATATAAATTTGAATTATTTATGTGTTGTATGCGTGGCTCGTTAAGCTTGGTTTGTTTAGACTTGTTAGGTTTGTTTAGTTGGCTTGGCTCTACTCGTTTAACTCGTGGCTCACGAGCCGACTCAATTTGAAAATTTTTTTGGGCAGGCTTAGCTCGTTTATCTCGGTTGGCTCAATGAGCCAAACTTTTTCAAGCTTAGCTTGGCTCAGTCGGCTCATTTATGATGTTTATTTTCATGTAAAATTGAAGTAATTTAATGAATGTAAATAACAAAGAATAAAATCACTTTCATCAACAACAAGAATCAACACATAAATTTACCTGGTTTGGTTTGGACTAAGAATGTCCTATGTATAGATGCGCAAACAAAATCATTTTATTTATTCTTCATAACCAAAAATAGAGCTTTGCTAACTTCTACAGACTATTCTACGGTGAACCTCCCAAACCAGAGAGCTTTCATTCTCTATTTACAAACCCAATTGAATGAATTGAATCAGTTATTTACCTCCATCATATTTATATAGATAATAGCTAAAGTAACTAACTCCCTAATTTCCAAAAAAATGAAGGAATGTGGACGAATCATATAACAATCTCAACCTTGGTTTGGGTTTATTGATCATCAAACTATTTGTACCACCAGCCCACAAAGGTTAATTTAAGTTTTGAATCCCCACCAAGTTTAAGCATTTCTTAAACTTGGTGGCTTGCAATAATTTTGTTAAGGCGTCAACAGGATTTTCTTCCGTAGATATTTTCTTCACCTTAACTTGACCTTCCTCAAAAACTTCTCTAATGTAATATAACCTTGCATAATATGTTTGCCCTTCTCATGAAATGCAAGATTTTTCATAAGAAAAATTTCATTGTGACAGTTGTCATACTAAAGCGATAGATTTGAGCTATCTATCCCAAGTTTAGCAATTAATCCCTGATAACTCTATGAAAATTAGAGTTATTATCATTATTCAAAGCAACATTTGATGCTTATTCTTGAGTTTTTTGGTAATTTTAATCTATTTTAAGTTATAGAGTAGATAAAGAATTAAATGGGTGAAATTAAAATGGAAAATAACAAAATTTGGAAGTTTAAGTCGAGAAATAAAAGGAAAAAATTAGTATGAAGCAGCGACAACTGAGCTCTGGCTTAAGAATGTTGAGCTATAGCCCAGCCACCCAAGTCGTGGCTCAAGATATCCAAGCAGCATCCCAGACACAGAATCAGAGCTTGAGCCGTAGCTCAGGAATTCCAAGCCGCGGTCCAAGACTAGATTCACTTTCCAAATTACAAAATCCCACACGTTTTGAAAGATTTTATCAGGGATTTTGGAAATCCTAATGGAGGCTCTATAAATACAAAATAACTTGACGAAAAGGGGGACATTCGACAGCTTAAGACGAGTTTTAGAGAGTGATCATAGAAAATTTTTGACGTTAAATGAAGAGACCAACACACGAGTTACACCATTACGGTGACATGTAGAGACAGGTTTTCTCTTTTCCTTATTTCTTCTCTTTGAATTTCTTATGTTTAGTATGTTTTTCATTGCTTTTATTTCAATAATGTTGAACTAATTCTCTCCATCTAGAGGAGAGATAGATCGTTTATTTGGAATCATATTACTCATTGAATATTTTATTGGTTGGATTAATTATTTATTTGTGATATTTAGTTATTTATGCTTTCAATTTGCTGGGCACTTATTGAATAATTTTATATTTAGAGTTTGACACTCGAGAGTGGTAATTTTAAATACGATATAAATATTACAACGTAAAAGTTTAAAAACTCAAGAGAGTGTTAGGGTTTTACGAAATCAATTAGAAAACCATAAAACTTTATTGAATGACTAAAAGAATGATTTTTATAGAGATTAAAATTGTGATGATATTCCACGTGATTCATGCTTAGGTGTTAGGACTAGATCCTCACTTAGAAATTTTTGTGCTAGTGTAGCCTTCATCTCTCAAGTAGAACCAAAGAACTTTGATAAAGTCAAGGAAGATGAAAATTGGATTTTGGCCATGCAAAATGAACTAAATTAATTTGAGAGGAACAATGTTTGGGAACTTGTTCAAAGGTCAATGAATTTTTAATAACAAGTTAGATGAAAGTGAAATAGTTGTGAGAAAAAAAGCTAGGTTAGTAGAAAAAGGCCAAGAAGAAGAAATAGATTTTGAGGAAACCTTTGCACCTATAGCTAGGCTAGAATTCATTCCCATACTTTTAGCTTTCACATGTTTCAAAAACTTCACTTTATACCAAATGGATGCCAAGAGCACTTTCCTTATTGGCTTTATCATGGAAGAAGTTTATGTAGAGCAAGTTCTTGGTTTCGAAATCCATGATAAACTTGATCATGTTTATAAGCTCAATAAAATTTTTCATTGTCACAACCTAGAGGTAGGCCTAACAGAAACTTTGGGTCAAACGACCTGATTCACGAAGAGAACCCAATTGCTCAGCCTAAGGGTTGGTTCTCATAGTGGAAGACTTGAACACAAATCAAAGTCATAGCCCACACAAAATTGGTCTAGGTTCATACAGTGATTATGAGAGTAATAGTGCAAGGAAAATAAATAAAATGAAAGTTACTGTGCAACAAAATCTCATTTGACC
>CM039482.1:23343017-23368546 GCA_022433065.1 Begonia loranthoides
ATACAGTGATTATGAGAGTAATAGTGCAAGGAAAATAAATAAAATGAAAGTTACTGTGCAACAAAATCTCATTTGACCCACCCCTTTTGTGCCTATCTCTATTTTGTTTTATCTTAGTTGTTTATTCTCTGTGCCAGACTTTTTTTTTCATCATCTGACAGTTGTCGTTACATTCATCTTTCTATTAAACATCAAAATGACATCATCTCATTCGAGGATACTCCCTTTTCTCGACAAATGGTGTTCTGATAGGTGATGTTGTCCTTTAGGCTCTATTTGTTGTCTGTCAGAGCTTATCACCTCTCCGTGTGGATCGGGGTGTGTTCTTTAGAGGAGTGGATATTCCTTGTTGTTCAGTAAAGCCTTGTCACTTGTCCTTGTAATTTTGGACAATTGTTGTGATGCTGCCAGTCATTGTTTGTGGGGCCTCTCTTGGTGTCAGCTTTGCATTTCCTGTTCTAAAATTGGGCATTTTGTGTTTCGATCTTACCCTTTGGTTTGACCAGTGCCCGATTGCCTTCATAGTTCATGGGATTGTTCCAAAGCTGATGTTCGTTAATTCACTAGTGTTCTAGTGGGGTTTCCTTTTTGAGGGTTGGTCTTGTCTTGTTTTGGACTTAACTTTTGGGTTTGACCAGGGTTCGTCTGTTTTCGTGGATGTCTGTTTCAGATTTCAGACTTGCGAAGTTTCATCCAAAGTCTTGGCTAAATCCTCGGAGTTGTGTACTGGGTAGCAGCAAATGTCTAGGGTCGCGCTAAAATTCTTGGATTTCTGAGCTCTGCTGGCTATCAAGTCCTTGTTAGGGTCATTTTTATCATTCAACTCGTTGTTGTCCGTGTGGGACATGATGCATCTCGGGTTCATGTTGGATGTTTTAGTCCAAATGCACTTTGTGTTTAAGTGTTGGTTGTTATATGGACCACATCTGACAGTTCCTGACTAGTGTAGCATTAGGCAGTTTGCTTTGGTGACAGGTTCCAAGAGACGCTTAGAAACCTTAATGAAAATCTGTTCCAACAATCAACAATAATCGACCAGCAATAATCAAACAATTAGAACTCCAACTCTGTAACTGATCTAGAGCTGGAATTTGGAGGGTATAAACTCAATATAGTGACGAAGGTCGTGTCAAAATTGCAGGCCAAAAGACGTTCTGGAGTCGAAGATCTATCCAATTCAACAATCCCCAGAAAAACTGTTCCAAGCAGACAGATTTTACAGTTCGGAATTAAAATGCTATAACTTGAGCTACAGGTAACAAATAATGCTCAAATCAACAAGATTAGTTTCCTGACTTAATCCTGAAAAGTTCATTAGAAAGCCTCAAATAGAGATGCTTACCATAAGGGTTTCAAACAGGGGCTTCAATCAGCAAGAAAAACAGTTAACAAAAGTTCACAGATTCTGCAGCTCACAATATTCCGAAAATATCACTTTTCATTCCTAAACTTTCAAAAGAACTTCTTCAGCAACTAACATATATCAACCCTCCATTTCATAGACAAACCAACCAGTAAAAAGGAAACTAGATAGTAGCACAAAAATAAGAAAAAATACACAAAGGAGTTGCGGCACCTCCTAAAGTGAGAGGGTGTTTCTTTGGTTGGCCGAAACCAACAATCTCCAATGGGGGATAGTTCTCTTGCCCCCACACCACAATCCCACCTTGAAAAAGAAGATTGGAAGAGGCAACAACCCAAGGTAGCAAGGTTGAGAAACTTCAAGAGAAGCCTTGCTTGGGTGGTGGATGAATCGGCGCAAGGGAGGGGAGAGAGGCCGCGGCTAGTGTTTTCAAAACACACCAATTTTTCTTCAATTCAAAATCCCTCTTTCGCTCAGCCAAGAAGGGATATTATACCCTAGGTTTTTACAATAGGGATAAACACTAAAATGCCCTAAAATAAAATGACAAAACTAACCCCAAATAACACATCACAAAACAAGTTCGAGAATGTCTTTTTTTTGGTCTCTGTAATGGTAACGTTTGACAAGTCAAATGAACCCCCAAAATAACGCTCAATACCTCTTTGAAAAGCCCTAGAAGTTGGCTACAATTCGTATGAAGGACAAAAGTTGAAACGACACCGTCTCAATTGTCAAAAATCCACTTGAACTACCGGAGGTCAGAATCTAGGTGGAAATAACAGCTCACAATTGTTTCTCCAAAGATTGCAAAATCTCCATTAGCCCAAATGCCAACTCCAATGATGTTCATCTGATTCAAAAACCTACAAAACAAATAAAAAAAAGTTAGAAATAAAGGAGCCCCTGGCTCGGGCTTAAGTGACAGAATTTGGGGCACATCATTTGGTGTGTCAGCCACTTGGTTCCAGTAGTGTTCTAGTGCGTCAAGGTATAGTGGTTACTCATTGTTTTTTATGCAGAAAGAGGAATTCCTTCATATAGAGGAATTATTTGGAATAGACATAAATAGAAAGGTCTAGATAATGTGAATGAAATAGACATTAATTAGAAATATCTAGAAATAAGGAAGTCCTTCATATAGAGGATTAAATGGTTGAGGCATAAGTTATGACAGACATACCTTGTAAATGTCTAGATAGCTCAAGATTAGATACACATTAAAGATATTTGGTATTGGTAATAGATAAATCATAGAAATATATGAGAAATGGTTTAAAAATTAGACATTAATTAGAAATGTCTAAATAGTAATGGTGATAGATGGACCAAAGTAGAACATGATCTATAATATGAGAAATCACATTAAAAGATAGAAAGAAATTTTAGAAGAAGTATTCTATAAAGTGGTAGTGCTGAAATGGTATAACACATAATGTTTGTAATTGAAGTATTTAATAATTAAATATGTATGAGAACAAGTTGTGCATGAAGAGTAACTACACATGAGAATGGAAAAAGGTAGGCTATGGTTATCTAAATCATAGGCCTAAGCATTTCTACATATGCACTAAACACTTCTTATATAAAGAGATGTATCACTTAGTTGAGATATTAATTAGAAATATCTAAAGATCTAGATAAAACTTAGATTATGTGATATGTGATCATGAGAGTTTGTCAAAAGTTATACGTTAGAAATTATGGATATGAGGATTAATCATGTTGGGCTTGGTACATGATTAGTTGTAATATTTGTATAGTTTATTAGATTCTTAGATTATGATTCTTACTAATCTCAAAAAGCTCATGGTTCTATTTATTATGTTATTCAGGAACAGGTGATAGCAGATCAAGGATTAAAAGATAAAGATTAGTTGGACTGATGATTTGCACAACATAGGCCCAATAGTATGGTTTGAGTTTTTATTTTGATGTATTTAGTTTTAATTCGGTCCATATTTATAAATTAAATTTGGATACAATTTTGTAAATAAATAATAGTGTACAACTTTCATGTTCAAATGAATTTTTATATTTACGTGACCCAATTGCGCGAGCGCGCAATATGTGTGATTGGTGAGTTTCTACTGTGAATTGTGAGTTGTGTGATCATTTTCTAGGAGAAGAATCCACTTCGCAGCACAGTTTCCACAAAGATCAGAGATCACATTCATAAACAATAAGAGTCAACACATAAATTGTTTGGATGAAGAATGTTCTACGTCCAGTGTACAAACATAATCACTTTAGTTATTTTTTAGAATAAAAAATACAGTTTTGCTAACCTTCCCTTCACCTAATTTTCTTTTAAGGAGAACCTCCCAGACCAAATAGCTTTTCCTTATCTATTTACAGACACAATTGAATGAATAAATGAATTGAATCAGATATTTACCTCCACCCTATTTAATAGATAAAAGGTAAACTAATTCCCTAGTTTTCAAAACTAAAAAATAAAAGAAATGTGGATCGTATGACAAACATCATCTGAATTTGATGCCTTAATATTATTTTTATGTAACATCATCTAAATTTGGATGAGGCCAAACTCCTAAATCTATTTGATAATGGTGTTAAAGAACTCTGGGTTTAAGAAAACTTGAAGGCAAAAGCACACAACCTTTAATGCTTGTATACATTTAAAGTCCATGTCATAGTAATTAAATACTAAAAAAATGCTAACATTGAATACATATCACCAATTTCAGTAAAAATTAGAATGAAATACATAAAATAAAATAAAAAATTTATATCAACTTCATATGTGATGAAATAAAATATTTAACTACGGATGTGACGGATTAAAAAAGAATTGTATATACTTGTAAAATGCAACGGATAATGGACACTTGAACCACTGAGAATTAACAAATAATCATAACCTAACTCAAAGAAGCATAGAATTGATAAAAAAATGGGGATAAATTTAACCCCAGTGCCACAACTACTAAACACTGGCATTGCCGTACCCAACACAGTTAGTGTAATACTCGAAAAATTACACAAATAATTTTATGTATAATATGATATTTTAAGATTTAAATATAATAATTAGTGTCATAAATTGAAAATATATATATATATATATATATATATATATATGTGTGTGTGTGTGTGTACATATATATATATATATATATATATTGTGCATTAAAAGATTATATTTTAATAAAAATATGAGCACTATTAAATAAGTTACAAATTAAGAAAGTGGGGTACAATTAGAAAATTGGAATGAATAATATAACAGTGTCTGAGGAAGGAATTTTATTAAAATATATTATAAGTGTGTTGACATAAGGGTTCCTGGGGATTGGAATGGATCTGTGGAAGCATTCGTGTTTGCGGAAGTGAATTATCCCCGAAAGAATTGCATATGTGGTGGACTACTATTGGCATACAATGCAAAAGAGTTGTATCCGTGAAAGTGTTAGGATCCGTGGAAGTGTACATGTTCACAAAAAAGAATGTGTTTGTGGAAATGAATGTGTTCGCAGAATAGACGATGTCGTATTATAAAGATGGTGTGTTGTGGTAAATAGTGAAGTTACGGAAAGGAACACATCCACAAAAAGGAATGTGTCCGCATAAAGGAATGTGTCCATAGAAAGAAATGTGTCCACAGAATGGACGACGTCGTATTATGATGAGGAACATCTTTGCGAAAGGGAATGCATTAGCGGTAGATAAGTAAAGGAAAAAAAATGTCATCATTTCGATTGAAGTACGCTAAAAATGAATATTCGCAGAAAGGAGCGCATCTTTGGCAAATAAGTAAAATGAGTAAAACTTTGTCATTGAATGAAAGTATCTACGAGATGAGGTATCTGTGGAAATGATTGTATCCGCGGAAGTGTTGGCTTTCAAGAGAGAGATATCCATGTAAAAATAAGCATACATGGTGGATAACAATTAGCAGATAAATTAACAGGGATCCGCTAGATGAGGAATCTGTGGAAATGCTAACTTCTGTAGAAGTGTTGGCAACGACAAAAACAATGGTGTCCATGAAAGTAAGTGTAATGTCTAGATTAATCCTCAATGTATTATGTAAAATATTTTATTAAATGAACAAATATTTTAAAAAGGATATGTTCCGAACTCATTAAATTCGGAAATTAATTGATGTCATGGGATATTAGGAGCTAAATTGGATAATAGTGGTGTTAGCATAATTATTATAAGTGAGGGAATTATTGATAAATGGAGATATAAGGATTTGTTGGCTGGCAGACGTCTCTTGGGAAGAGGCGAACGTCCAAAAATGGAAGGAATTGGGAATGATGGACATCCTTTGTAGTGGGATGGATGTCCTTTATTGTATGAGGGCTGATGAATGCCCTTGGGAAAGGCAAACATCACTATGGAAAGACGAATGTTCGACATGGGAAGAAAACAGGCGTCCTTTATAGCATAACGGACATCCCTTATGAAAGGTTGGTATTTAGTATGATGGTGGTGCAGAGTCGTTTGGTGAAGTGGACATCCCTTAGTTGGACGAACGTCCCTTATAAGGGCGAGTGTTAGTATGTAAAGGGAACGAGCATCCTTTATAGAGGGACAAACGTCCGTTGTGTGAAATGGGCATCCCTTAGCTAGACGAGCGTCCCTTGTGAAGGCAAGTGTGAGTATGTAAAGGGAACGGCGTCGTTGAAGGGAACGTTGGAAGTCATTTATGACAACGGACGTTCAAAATGGAAGAATAAAAGAATGGCGTTAGGACTTAAGTGGAACGAATGTCCCTCATTGAGGAACAGATGTCTGACAGACATCTCTTTTGGAATGACGGACGTCTAAATAACAAAGGCAACAGATGTTCCTTGATGTAGAGTTGCTATAGACAGACGTCCCTTGCAGCAAAGAGATTGATGGACGTTTGAGATGGAATAATAGGGCCCCACATTTTGCGAAAAACTATTTCAAAGCGAAAAACCCTTTTTTCTGTCTCTCATTCTCATTATTTTTCTCCCGATGATTTTCTCCTCACCCAAGGAGATTGCCTCGCCTATCCTTGCACAATCAAATCGCCCACTTGGAGGTTTCTTATAGGACTACTCCCCTTGAATCGGATGATCATCACTTCCATCTTGGCTTCTGCATGGGTCTGTTCCATACTTTCTCTCTCCCTCCCTCGTCCATAAGTGAAGGCCTAGCTAACGTTTCTAGCTCTGTCTGGTGTAAGTTGTGGCTGTGAGATTACTGGTGAGGAAAGGTGAGTGTTGTGTTGTTTTGTGTGTGAAATTATTCTGTGAGTTGCGCGTAAAGAGGTGACCTTCCATTGGTGTTCTCAGTGTTGTTGCCCTGTACATTGCTACCTTGGTCAATTGTTGTGGCTGTGGAGTGAGTTATTGAGGATTTGATATTCTGCTAAAGGTAAGAATTGGGATGTAAGTTGGCCAGTGGAGGCCCTACATCATGAGTTTGTCTGTTGTTTGATATTAAATATTGATTTGGTATTAGTTCTCTATTTTGATTGTTTATTGCAAACTGTGGATTACCCTTTGATTTTCCTGCTGATAATTGCTATTAAGCTACTATTGAGAGAAAGGAAAAATATTATGATAAATGAGTGAAGGAAAAAGAGAAGACTGTTATCTGTGAAGTTGTGAAATGGGTTGTTCTATCATTATTGTCAACATTGTTGGGTCATGATTGAGTTGTTGTTGCCTTTTTAAATTGATTCCAGAATAGAGAATCTGGATGGGAGTTAAACTCATTTAATGTTTGTGTTCACATGTTGATAAAATACCCGCTGCCACTAGTGGAACTTAAGGAATTGATTTATACTAGTTAGATCCATCACTGCCTCTTTGAGGGAAGAATCACTTAATATGTACCGCATTGGTTTGTCTTCGGAAATTAAACGGAATATATTGCCTCTATGTTGTGAATTATCCCCTGTATAATCTCACAATCACATTAATATTAGATGATAGCTTTCCTTACTTCGAGGTATGAACTGTTGTGTAACCATTATAATGCTATGTTTCCTCTCTGTGCATCATATATTATTGTGAGCTGTATGTGACATTCACGATTTAACAGCAAAGATAAGGTTCTTTTCTGTAATACATCGTATGATCATACATGAGTATTTGCATTGCATTCCATTCTAATTCTTGTTGGGCTTTAGGCTCATTGTTTTTCCTATGATATAGGTGATCCTTATGATGCTTATGAAGTCCCGGTGGAGGAGGAGGCATTTCAGGATGATCCCGTGGGTTATCAGCCGAGTTGGACCTGATGGTTGTGGCTCACGTAAATGGTGTTGGTTATTTTGAACAGTTAACTTCCTATTTTAACATAGGAAAACATTTTGTAATTTAGAACTTTGTTGGAAGGACTAAACTATGTTTTGAAAGGTTTTATTTAATTTCACTCGATTAACTCTGGTTTATTTTTAAACGAATTTGCTTACTCTGATTTATGTACTTGGGAAATTAGGCGAAAAATTTTATACCACAAATTTAAAGTAAAGAAAAATGGTTATAAATAAAGTGGGGCGTTACAATAAGTGTAAAATGCGAACTTGGCAGATTGTTATTGAAGGAGAAAGGCATGCACATGTCCACAATGGAAGCCTACTTTGTCTATTGTAACTGCGTTAAAATTCAAAACGCGTTTGTTCACAGAATCTGTGAGCTACAATTTGATTCTCAAACTGATGAGAAAACGATAACAACAAGATGCATCCTCCACCAGATTTTTTTTTTTTTTTTTTGCAAAATTTTCAGACTGGACGATCTATAAATATGAAGGATCAGGTCAAAACCCTAATCATCCTTGAGTATGGAAGTTCCCTCAAGCTCTGAAGGTATGTCTTCTGCAATTATAACTTCTTATTTTGGAAGGACGATGGTGATTAAAAGGATGAAAACCGTTGAAGCTATTTTTATGCCATTGAAATAGAGTGATTATTAAAGTTTCCTCCTTTTTCTTTTACTAACCCAATTCTCTTTTTATTTTCAAAGGAAGCAAATAGGTTGATATTATAGAAACCACTAAGAACTTCTAGTAAGTGATATTTGTATGTGTTTGGCCTTTGGCCTGTTTCACAAAGTGCTAGTAATGTGCCACAGATTCCCTCAAAACATCATCAAGCATACAGATTTGCTAACATTAATTAGTGCTCTTTTTGTAGGTCTCCATGAGGAAGAATGTACTTTCAATGTCCTTACCTTCCATCCAACATCCAAGTGCCACATGGTCTTGTTCAAAGTGAAATATAAGTGGAAGTTCAAGCACCAATTTAGGAGATATATGAGACATTCCAAAACTACCAACAATTTGACCCCCGATGAGTATTTGGCATATTCGGTATCCTATACAATCTTATATTGAAAGTTTCTCTTCATGGAAAATGTAGTTGACATCACACGCTTTATAGAATGGGGTGACTTGTCAACATGGAAGATCATTTTCCATGTCAAGTGGTCCTTGATCAGAAAGCTATTTATGCTTGGGCCCAACTTCTCTCAATCGGAGTTGAAGACAACCAACTTGAAGAGGACTTCGAAATGGATCATGTTTACTCAATTTCTGGTTCCAAGGCTTAAGGAATATTTATGTTTTATGTTTGTATTTGGTTTAAGGACAAATATTTAAGTCAGTCGGCTAGAGCTTGTTCTAGCTGAGCATGTGCCTTTGTGAGGGCATTTTAGGTAAGTTGTCTTTAGGAAGCTTGCCCTAATTTTGTGGGGGTATTTAGACCTTCTCTAAGGTATGCCGTAGGGGATGATTCTTAGCTAAAGAATAGAATTTTAAGTGTGGAGTTTCTCTCCCTTTCAACCAATTCTCATTTAGTGGTGTTATCTGATTGAGTTTTGTGTGAAAAATTGGTTTCATCTTGTTTGTTAGTTTTAGGTGATTCCTCTCAATTCTATTCCTTTATCCACCTCTTTTCATAGAGGAATACATTCCCACCAAGGGAGTAAAAAACCTGCAAAGACCCAAGTTGGAGTGCTTCCATCCAAGGAAGTAATTGAAGTCAATAGGCACATTCGAGGAGCCTGTTTGAACTAGCTTGCATCCCATTGCACATAACTTCTTCTCTTGAACAATTTTCTTAGAGGTTTTTGGAGGGATTTATTGTCACTCACTGAGTAAAGTGTGGTACAAATTTCAGGTTTATTGGAAGTGTATTGACTAAGTTAAGCATTCTGCCATTTCGGGTTCGTTTCTTTCCTTAATAGGCGCTTGCTTCAAGGGTTTTCCTTCTTTCCCCTCTCAGTGGTGCATCATTTGGTATTAGAGCCTCTTACTCTATTTTCTACTCTATTATTTGGTGATTTTTTCTTGACATTATGATGACTGAAAGTTGGGCTACTGCTACCCAAAATCATGAGACAAATCTGCTTTGTATACAAGCACCCGAGTGGCCACAATCAAAGGAGGGCGAGACTAACATGCAAGGTCAAATTGAAGAGCTTAGAAATATGATTGCCAACTTGCAGCAATGGTTGAAAGAACCAAGGGACCAACATGTGAGAGGCCCTAGAACACCAAGGCCTAGAAGAAGGCCAAGTTCATCAAGAGACACAATAGGTCGTGATGAAAATGGTAAAGAAGATGAAAATGTGGAAACCGATTTTGCAGAAACCGTTAGTCTGAGAAGAAGACCTATTGCAAGAGATGAAATGAGACATATGAAGGTATCCATCCCTAATTTTAAAGGTTCTTGTAATGGAGATGATTTCATTGATTGGGTAGAAAAGGTTGATAAGTGAGTTGTTATGATTACTCGAAAAGAATGAAATTGCAACTAGTATCCCTTGAACTTTTGGGTTATGCTAGTTTATGGTGGGAAGATTTGAAAAATCAAAGGAGACGGTGATGGATATAAGGAAGTATAGACTTGGAGGATGATGAAGTCACTTATGAGAAGAAGATTTGTACCAAGTCATTACAAGCAAGAGTTATTTCTACAAATTCAAAATCTCAAGCAAGGGTCATTATCGGTTGAAGAGTACTTAACCGAGTTTGAAACCCTTAAAATAAGTTTTCTCTTGGAGGAACTTGTGGAGGAAACCATTGCAAGGTTCAACAAAGGACTTCACAAAGAAATTGGAGACATAGTGGAATTGCAACCATACGAGAACATGGATAGTGTAATCCAATTAGCTATGAAAGTGGAAAGACAAAGAAAAAGAAAGGGTAAAGAAACTAGCACTTGGCATTTTCAAAGAAATCCCCTTGCATATAAGCCACAAGCCAAGCTAGAGGAGAAAAGTGTAGCCTTGAAAGGATTTGATAGTAAAGTGTTTGAAGAGAAGAAATCAAGTGTTGAATTGGCTAAACAAAGATCAGGAGAATTTAAATGCTTCAAGTGTCTCGGATTAGGGCATATTGCATCCCAATGTCCCAACAAATGAGTAATGGTGCTTAAAGAAGAACACTTGAAGGAAGATAATGTAGACGAATAGTTTGAAGAACAAATTATCTTTCCACATGAAGGTTCACTATTTACAATGGATTCAGAGTCTATACCATTCCAAGATAAAGATTGTTCGCAAGAAGAAATTCTCAAAGATGATCACATTGAGAGTGAAGATAATTTGTTGGTAATAACAATTGAAGGAGATAATAACTATGAAGAGGTGTTTTATATGTATAAAGAACCTCCATTCATGGGGATTCAAAGCCCTCCCATTCTCAAGCCCGAGAAGACAAATTTCAAGGGGAGCAACATTTTCATAGCCAATGTTTGATTAAGGACAAAGTTTGTTCTTTAATAATTGATGAAGGAAGTTTTGGCATTATGGCTTCCCTGATTATAGTTGAGAATATTTTCTTCGAAATTATGTTGCATCCAAATCATTATATCAAAAAATGCAATAATAGAGAGTCAAATAAAATAGTCAATTTTATCCCATAGAGGTATGTACCATTAACTAGTAAAATTACTTGGTTTTTTTAAAATTGGATGGATTAGAGATTTTTATGGCATTAGTACTACGTTATGTAACATCCCGTAACCTTTTCCGTATAAAAATTTTTTTTCCTTTAAAACTATCGTAAAACCATTGCGTAATAAAACCAGAGTCATAGATATACAGCGGAAGTCTTAATCATATAAAACATATCGCGAAAGTCTTTTACAAGTAAATACTATAAACCCATTGTTAAATAAACATTTAAATAACACATTAGCTTAAAACATTTATTTGATATCATAAAACACTTAAAAGTATTTAAAACATTTATTCCTTTCTATGAGCCATAACCACAGGTCAATGTTGCCAACAATACAAACGTCCACACAGCAATACTCCATCAGCTACGTCCATCAACAACTTTATCCATTCATCTGCTTCTTACCTACATCAACGACACTTAACTATGAGCCTAACACTCAGTACGTGATATAAACGTAAAACATAGAATTCACATACAATTTCTATAACATTGCATAAGGTTTTCTATTTCATTTCTCTTTTACTGTTCATGTCTTATATCGTTATTTCATTTGCTTATATGTCAGGCGTATTAAACTAGACCAAATAAACATTTGTTTACTGTTTATATGCCAGGCGTATCAAACCAGACCATATAAACATCTGTGCCGGGCATATCTAACCGGACCACAGTTAACTTCTGTGATGGGCGTATCAAACCAATCCACAATCATTTACTTGATATCTGTACTGGGCGTATCAAAGCGATCCACAATTGTTTACTTGATATCTGTGCTGGGCGTATCTAACTAGTCCACTATCCTTTATTTGATATTTGTTTCGGCGTAACAAACTTGTTCACAACTGTTTGCTTATCTTGATTACTGTGCCTGGCGTAACTAACCGGACCACAACTCTTTACGTATAATCCGTTTTTGTGTACTTTAGTATTTCAAATCTTAACGTTGTCATGCACATACAATCCTACGTATTCCTTAATCGTATCCTTAAAACGTGATTTGTCCTAATTAAGGATCTGAACTTAAATCTAATAAACATGCAAGCAAACATCATACATTTCCATATAATAACATAACTTATACATTTAAAACAAACATCAAACAAAACCCTAATTTCCTGGTATGTAGGTTCTTTCGAACAAAGCACATGCAATAGCACGTACCTGAGGTCCTTAGCTTTAATAAGTTAACGGTTTAAGATTCTTCACAAAAGCCTAGTTATTAACAACATGAAATAATCAATAATTATTCCTCAATAAATAACCCTAACTCCTAGCAGTTCATAACCTAACATATCTCCTTAACTTAATCACTTACTCCAACAAAAATAAACCTTAATCCAAAAATTATTCTAACCTTATCCTTCAATTCATTACAACCATTCATACCACTTGATAACAACCAATAATAATCCAATAAAGTATATCTTCCAATCAAATTTATCAGTTCAACTTACTCATTTCCAACAATATATTATATCCAATAAATAACACTCAATCATATGCAGAAATAGAACTCCAAACAAATCACAGCTAATATCAAACCCATCAGACCCATGTATTTTTCCTTCAAAAATATTGATAACAAATCCAATAACTAATTATTAACAAAGAGCACACATGTAGAAATTAAATAACTGAAGCATCCGATAATTTAATCCCAAAGAATAACTCTCCAATTACTGAACCTCATAGACCATTGAATTCACCAGCCTTCCTTCACAGCCGTTTCACCACTGTCTCATCACGTTTCATCACTCTCAGATTACCCTAACTCACAGTTTCAATCTCTCACTATGCTCTTACAGAATTCCAGAACCTTTTAGAACTCTAACACACAACAAGTATTTATTCGAACACAATCACTGACCGTCACTCATCTAATACTTCATGCCAGCTTTCTCTAAAATTCAGCAAAGGCTCCCCTATGTTTTTACTCTCCTCCAAACCCAACTGCCAATAGCTCCATATATAGGCCATAAAATGACTCTTCAATGTCCACCTTCAATTCGTCGAAGGTGGAAGGTCATAGGACACACTCCAATAATGCCCATAAATTCCACAGACGTTGAAACAATTCAGAAGACGCCGAATCCTTCAACTTCCAGACGTTTAAAACTGTCTAGATTGCACCTTTATATATGGCGGTCGACAGCATTTTCTTCAAGCCGATCGACCACTGATCAGCTAATCATCCGCAAATCCATTGTTTAATAATTGCGGGCGATGGCGGCGGTTGACGAAACCTCATCGATAGCCGCCAATCATTTCTTTGCTTCAAAATTTGCGGACGAATACGGTGGATGATCACCCTTTACTGAACTGCCGCCGTAATCAATTGCAGTTTACACCCTTTTATTCACATTATTCTTGCATAAATATATCATTATTTCTTCAATAATAAAATACAAGTTTATTTGACCATGATCAACCACAATTTCAAAACCCATTTTCCATACCCATTTTCATTTTGCAGGTTGATCTCCATCAACCACAAATTTCAACCAATCAACCACAAATCTCATACCCATTTTAATCATCCGCCATTCTCTTCTCCAATACATATATATATATATATATACCATATCCTTAATAAATCACTCTTCCAAACTATTCAAACTTAGATTTTCAAATATGTTTCACTTGACTAATGTCTTCAATTACCTAAGTTAACTCCAATAAATTCTATATCTTTAACCTTATTATTAACTAGCTCTCATCCCTTACAATATCCACATATGTCCAAATATATTTCCTCTTACTATTTCCACTGACGATTAATCCAATTGATACTGCCCAATATAACTTTAAGTATCTCCAATTGACTTCAATTCTTCTCATAATCTAACTATAAACCTAACGGGGTATCATAACTCACTTATTCCAATTACATTTCCCTTGACCAATATCTTTACATGTCTAACTTAGTTCTTAATATTCTTCAAATTAACACGTAAGTTATGCCTTCAACTCAAAGAAAATTCGGGATATTACACGTTATCCTTTTGGACTGAAAATTTCACTAATGTGGCTTACGATAAGTTCTCTAATTATGATGGAGATTTGGTGGATAACAACTATGACATACCTAGTGATAAAACTAGACGAGTGTTGTTGATCCTAATATTTATTGTTGTTGAACTTGATGTCAATATTGGAAAGAAAGGATTTATGTTAAAATGGATAATCCTCTAATTTACAGCAAAGGAAACTTATTTTTATTGCATTTGAGGAAGAAGTTTTTTCCCCATTAATTGAAATCTGATCTTATGCTCTGTTTGGCTTTCAAAGACATTGGAATGGTTTATTGATGATGCAAACAACTTTGAGTATACAAATGATTTTGTAGTCTTTGCCGCTATCATATTCTAAGAAATATCTCATTATTTGGGTGAAGAAAACTATGGAGGAGAAAAACTTGATTTGAGGTCAAATCCTTTCCAATCCTAGGAGGATGATGTGTCACGAATTTCCTCAAAACACCATCGAGCATGGAGGTTTGCTAACATTAATTTTAGTGCTCTTTTGTAGGTCTCCATGTAGAAGAATGTACTTTCAATGTCCTTACCTTTCATCCAACATCCATGTGCCACATGGTCTTGTTCAAAGTGAAGCATAAGTGAAAGTTCAAGCACCAATGTAAGAGATATATGAAACATTCCAAAACTGCCAACAATCTGATCCCCGAGGAGTATTTTGCATATTCGATAGCTTATACAATCTTATATTGAAAGTTTCTCTTCATGAAAAACGTAGTTGACATCACACGCTTTCTAGAATGGTGTCTCTTGTCAACATTGAAGATCATTTTCCAGGTCAAATGGTCCTTGATCAGAGAGTTTTTTCTACTTGATGCCTAATTTCTCTCAATCAGAGTTGAAGACAACCAACTTGAAAAGAGGATTTCGAAGTGGATCATGTTTTCTCAATTGCTGGTTCCAAGGCTTAAGGAATATTTATGTTTTATGTTTTGATTAAATTATGTTAAGTTGTACTTGGTTTAAGGACAAATGTTTGAGTCACTTGGCTAGAGCTTGTTCTAGCTGAGCATATGTCTTTTTGATGGCACTTTAGATAAGTTGTCTTTAAGAAGCTTGCCCTAATTTTGTGGGGTATTTAGACCCTCTCTAAAGTCTGCCCTAGGGGATGATTCTCAGCTAAAGAAAAGAATTTGAAGTGTGGAGTTTCCCTCCCTTTCGGCCAATTCTCATTTGGTGGTGTTATTCGATTGGATTGAGTTTTGTGTGAAAAATTGATTTCATCTTGTTTTTGAGTTTTAGGTAATTCCTATCAGTGCTATTCTTTCTCCACTTCTTTCCATAGAAATAGACATCCCCAACCAAGGAGTAGAAAACTTACAAAGACCTAAGTTGATGCACCACGAAGGAGGGGATTATGGAAACCCCTTGAGATAGAATGAAAATGGTGCACGAAAAGGTGCAAGCTGATCCGAATAGGTACCAAAATTGTACCTATTGACTTCAATGGTCTGCAACGGGGAAGATACTTCAACTTGGGTCTTAGCAAGCTTTCTATTCCTTCACTAGAGATTTCCACTTCTTGAAGACGATGGAGGAAGGAATAGCAATAAAAAGATTTACCAAAAACTCACAAGAAATAGTGAAACTAGTTTTTACACCAAGAATCTACTTGGAATGCACCAAGAAGAAAATGCTAGCAAGGAGGGAAAACTCCAACCTTTCAAAACATCTATTTTCAGTTGATCAAAATTTTTTGAAAACCATTCCTAAAGTTGCTTAAAACCCTCTCACAAAATTATGGCTTGTGTCCTAAATAAAAATTACCAAAATACCCTTACATCACACTTACTCGGCTAGAACATGCTCTAACCGAGTGACACCAACACATGATTTTGAATCTAATACAAATTATAATAAAATAAATAAACATAATTTTAAAAAAATTTCCCAAATCTTGAATGCAACAATGAGTCCATGGAAATTATCTTCACGTTCATTCTTCGAGTGGATTTGGCTTCAACTCTAATTAAGGATGATCGGGCTTCTTTGGCAGAAATTGAAGCTCTCTATTCAGGGATCTTTTTACATAGCAAATAACCTTCAAATTTAACAAAAGACCATATTATGGAAAACTTAAAAAGTTAGCTACAAATGTTATGAAGTTTACATTTTGATATGAGATGGTGAAGATTGCCAAAAACAACAAATATGCCATGGAGGTCAGATTGTAAGCACACTTAGAAAGTGTAAAAGCCGTGAAATTTTTAAATAAGAAATTCCACGTGTAAATTTTTCGCATTGAAAATCGGTCATGGCGTTGAAGTTGACCGAATTGTCGTGTAGCAGCCACGTATGCAATTTTGGTCAACTGGTCAAAGTCGGTGAAATTAAAATTTTCCGAACAAAGAATTCAATTAAGGAACGAAGTTGGACAGTCAAATTGGAAATATAAAGTCGTTCGACGATACTTGGAACAAGTCGAGAATTACATGAGATGTGTATATGGGGTATATGTATATACATATAAATGAATTAAAGAATTGAATACAAGAAATCAATTTAAATGAAGAAGTGCCATGTTGGCATGTTTGTGTGAGAAAGGACAAGAAAGTAATTGAAAAAAAAAAAAAGAAGGTTAAGGGTTTTGAAAGAAAGAGAGACGTGCACCGTTTGAGGAGAAAGAATAAAAGAAATAAAAGAATTGAAAAGAGAAAGAGGAGCTCGCAGCAGGGTATGAGAAAGGGGGGGAAAAAAATAGGGCAAGTTCTTTATTCTTCCCCCTATTCTGCGTTCAGCCGAGAGAAATCGAGAGGGAGAGAGTGACGCCGGCCAGGCGATTTTCGCGAACGAGAAGGAGCTGCCCGAGGGCTGACTCTGGCGACGAAGGACGGCGACCGAAGAGTCCATCTGGGTTGCTTCTCGACAGCGAGTGTTGACCGAGAACAGAAGCTCGGCATTCCGAGCCATCCCTCCAGCTGCGAACGATGAACACTGAGCACGGACGGTTCGTGCTTTCCGTTTGGCGACGAGTATTCTGACCACCGACGACAGAAGCTCCACCTCGCCATTCTTTCGATTCCGGCGAGCGAACAGAACGTAGTTCTGTTCTGTTCAGTGGGTGAGCTGAATATTTCTATTTCAATTTTTAGTCTCTGAAATCGTTTATGGTTTGGGTGGTTTGAATCTATCTCCATAACATCTTGGAAATCTGTTGTTGTTAACTGAATATTTGTTAGTTGTTTGAGTCCTGCCGTAAACCATTGTGAAGAGCTGAAAACATTTTTATTCCCTGGTGGGGATTATACTTGATTAATCTGGATTTCTGCATTGACTATGAGTCTCATAATGTCATTGTTGGAGGTGAAGAATGCAAAGGATTATGGCCTTGATTGTCATGGCTCTTTTTAGAATAAAAGTTGGGTGGATGTTGAAAATCATTAGATCTTATAAATTTGTTAAATGTGCTCTCTATTGGATTCTATTTAAACTGTTGTAATGATAAATAGTGGCTGAAGAAGAATTGTCATCATTGTGTCTTATTGGTCTCGGATGAAGTTGTTAATAAAGAATCTGTTTGGAATTAGTTGTCTAAAGTGAAGAGATGTTTTGCTATGGACTTGTAATAATCTCTTAAATTGGCATTAATGAGGATACTGTCAGTAATAGAACATGGATTCTGCTTTGATATTGTTCGATGTGGGTGCTTGATAATGGGTCATGTTTGTTGATAACTATAAAGGATCGTAGTTGAAAACTATTTGGAATTCTGGTTGGATGATGAATCTTGTAAGTTTGAGAACATGTTTTGCTAATTGTTGGAATATTGCACACTATGCTAAATGTTCCATGTTGAGGTTTTATTATAGTTATGCATGTGATCCAGTCGATTCTGTCTAAGTTTGGGAAACATTATGTGATATTGCTAAATGTTTGAATGAGCACAATGTGTTGAGGATTAAGTATTGTTTGGATGGTGATATAATTATTTACCAAATGATAAAGTTGGGGATTTTGTTGGGAATATTGGATGAGTCATTTACTGGTATAGGGTCATTTGCTTACCTTCTGGGATTAATTTATGAACTCCCGCTTTTGTATATTTGTCAGGCTTGGACAATTTCGACGAGTATGATATAATTCTTGAGTAAATGCTTGCTTCGGTTAACATGACGAGACCGCCGTCGAGGTAGGGATTTCTATACCTCTTGCGTTATATTGCATCCTATCCCGTTTTCCAAAATAATTATTTTGTGGACTACCACACTTGGAAAATGACGGGGACTGTTCGACAGCACGTCCGTTTTTATTAGTAATATGTTTTCTCAAGTTTAATTCCGTACATGGTTTGAGATTTATTGTGCACATATTGAGGGATGGATCCGTCATCCCCTTTGATACCTTCTGCTGCGTGAAGGTTGATTGTTTGACGTGCGAAAAATATAGGTGGGGCATTGGTGACGTGTCCTCAGGTTGAAACTCCTGAAAGTCATAAATCTCGTATGGGAGGGTGATGACGCCTCCTTGGGTCGCAAGCCCCTAAACCTGGCCAGGATTTGTCCCACGGATCAGACGGTTGTCAATCCCTGAGACTTGTTTATCCTAAGTCCACATATAGCGAGCAACTGTATCTGTTTTATTTGATTATATGATTATACGAGTTGTGTCGTGCAGCCAGGTGCGCCGGCAACTCGGGTGACGTACGGAATCTTCGGATCGTCGTCATTATTCCTGCCTCATAAGGTGTTGTCATCGACGGGTGACCACCTCTTCTATGTTGTGTGGCGGGTGAGTCCATGAGTGACCACCCCTTTTCACTGACGACGTTTTCAAATTGGAAAACGATGATGGCCTATTTTGCGAGGTATAGCTGTCTATGTATACAGCAAGATTTTTAATGAAAGCCTCATCGATGGCCCTTGGGTCGGTTTGGTAAAATGATAAAGAGTTTGAAGTGATTTTAAAAATCCATGTACGGTGGAATGAAACATAACCTTGTTCTCGAAAAATGTACAAAACCAGTTTTGCATGAGGTGCATTTAGTATAGCCATACTTTACTGAGTTAGTCACTCACCCCAAACGACTCCTCCCCCAAAACTTCAGGTAAAGGCAAAGAGTAGTTGAGGATCAGGAGTTGGAGCGTTTTATTATTTCTCCTTGAGTAATTCATTGTTATTTGGTGAGGACATTTATGTTTCCATTTGGGTCTGTAAACCTTAAACACAGTTGGTTTTGGATTTGTTGCACAGTACTTGGATTTCATTTTAATTTATGCATTGTTATCTTCTCGTGATCCCTACTCGGACCTAGGCCCATATTATCTTGGGTCGAATTAAATATTATAAGTCTTCCGCGAAAACTCACGCCTTGGGCTGGGTGATCGGGTTCTCTATGAGGATCGGGTCGCCTGACCCGGTGGTTCTGTTAGGCCCGTCTTCGGGTCGTGACAGAAAGTCTTCATAAATCTTCAAACTTGTATTAGTCCTTCCACTTATGCTTCTCTTTGAATATGTCCATGTTACTTATGGATGCTAGATGGATGGAAAGGATATTGAGAATAGCTTTTTAATGCACCCTTCTCCATGATCGCCTATAAAATAAAGATTAGAAATAAAGTTAAAAAATCTTCAGGCTTGGTTGTCAGTCGTAGATTCTGATGACACATCACAAGTTGGAGTGGTTCCATCCAAGGAAGCCATTGAAGTCAATAGGTATGGACGAGGTGCCTATTCAGACCAATTTGCACTCCTTTGTCCATAACTTCTTCTCTTGAATGATTTTCCCTACGATTTTTGGAGGGCTTCATTTTCACTCACTGAGTAAGATTTGATCCAAATTTCACGTTAATTGGACATGTATTGACCGAGTTAAGCATTCTACCATTTTGTGTCTGTTTCTTTCCTTAATAGGTGCTTGCTTCAAGGGGTTTACATCTTTCCCCTCTTGGTGGTGCACCAGCTAGGGTATTTATACTTATGATAACTATTCTATTTGTGATGTCTAATGGGTGTTGTTAGAATATGTTTTCTGCTAGTTGCTTAATGTTTACATTTGAGATATTGATAGAGGATATGTTTATACTGGATGCTCACTATTTATGTTGAGATATTGATAGAGGATATGCTTATTAGTGTTGCTGTTTATGTTCAGACATTGATCGAGGATATGTTATTGTTATTATGTTCATGCATCATGTGACACGTGTATGTTTCATGCATGCATGAAAAATGTTTTCATTAAAAAAGACTGAAAAACTGAAAGACTGACTGAATAAACGTAAATAGTAATTGTGGGCGGGGTTCGAGTTGACTTTCTCACATGAAGTGGATCTAATGATATCACTCTCTCCCTTAGACTGAATTATCCCCAACGACTAAATTGTTAAGTGTAAGAAAAAAAAAACATTGACTGAAAAGACATGGTTTTAACAAACTGCATTTCATATTCATGTTTCACATGCATCTAAAAGACACAATTTTTACAAATTGCATGTCATATTCATATTTCATATGCATCTCTTACTGAACGTTAAACTTATAAATAAACTTTATGATATAGGTGATGATGAAATTATTGAGAAACCTAAGGATGTAAATGAATGAGGGTTGCAATTGATGGAGAATTTTCATGGGCGAGACTACAACATTATTGAAGTGAAGTTGACCCGTAGATAAGGATTTGAGAAAAACATATTACAAAATAAAGACGTAGTTATTTTTAACTATGCATTTAAATGTTTGAATATAAGTTATGAATATTTATGTTTATTTTTGTTGGGTTCTAATACGTTTAAATTTTAAATGATATTTATTTTAAGACTTTCGCTGTATGACTTTAAATACACAATTTTTAAATGGATTTTAAGAGAAAAAATGGCAAAAAAAAAAAAAAATTTTACACTATGGGGTATTATATTTAAAGCTGCAAACCCCAACTTTGGGCACCGCAAAGTTTGGTACATGAGTGCGGCGATGCAGCTGGGAATCCTCGTCACCATACGTGTGCAATTCTGCGAAGTTTAGAAAAATGCCCAATGATCAACCTCAAATCTTTACCATCACATGTGTCACAATTCTGTGCATTCTCGATCAAGAATGCATAGCTTCACATGTGTCACAATTATGTGCACTCTGAAACACTATCTGGTCAATGATCTTCCCACCAAAACAATTTTTCATTCACAATTGAACATCGATAGCGACACCAATCATGTTTTATATATAAAAAAAAAAAATCCCAATCTTTCTCTGAATTTTTAACACCGAATGTTAATCTTAAACCAGACATATTATGACTCCTTCCCGTAAATGTTAGTTATACAATAATTTTAAGGTTTTAAATTAAAAATTATAAAAAAACAAAAATCAGTATTTATCCTCGAAGTCCTTTCAAGGATGGTTGTAGATCAATGCATGTAGAAGATTGATTGTGATTAGAATTGCCAAATATTTGACTTGAAAACACCTTTCTCTCTTAACGACCGCCTGTTCAAAATAAAAAAAAAAAACTAGGTGAATGAAGTGTAAATGGTTATTTAGAAGATGGCCTGAGCCCAGCATAAACAAGAGCCCATTGGGATTTGGTCCCATCGCTCTCGGCCTCGACTTTAGCAACGTGATGTGACATTAGTAGTAAGGTAATTAAATAAACTATACGATAACAAGTCAAAAACATTTCTGATGGACATTTATGTGAATTAGAATGGAGGATGAACACTTGAAGCATCAACCAAAGTGGAAGTTTTCATGTGAAGATAAGATCAACTCAAATCCAATATTTTATTTTATTTGTGCAACTATTTTAGTGCTCCATATCAAAACTTCACATCATGACAGCTCAACCCATTGAGGCTTTATTTACTTATTTTCAATTCCACTCTCCTCCTACTATGCCTTTGCTTTTTTACACATTCCCATCTTATTTTGTTTAATTCATCCCATTGTTGGAAGACTTTGAATTTTCATCTTTAAGATTCTACTGCTGCAGTGGGCCACCACATAGGATCCCACACCCAATGAGAAGTCCGGGTTTAAAGTACATTGTCAACGCAGAATTAACTCCTCAACGATTTCACTGACGTGCCCGTTTTGTCTTCATCTTTGCTATGGGAACAGGTGGTGTCGTGTGCAGAGGAAAGAAGCTGAGTAGTAACGTGTCGTCCTAATTGGAGTGAGGACGACAGGTCGCACGACGAATTGGACAGCGTGGGAATTGTACAGAGCATTAAACGTTTGCCAACGAAATGAAGCCATTAAACCCACAGCCCAAAGCTCTTGCTCTTCTTCTTCTTCCTTCTGAAAGCAAACTAGCAGAGACGACCATCAACCACCATGCTGATCATTCTAATGGCTGCACCTGATCCGCCACTCCATCAATGGGCCCCATCTCCTTCTCCAATCACCACCACCCATTTCTTCCACCAATCCTCATCTCCGCCGTCTAAATTGCCCATCGACTTCAGCCCCCCATTGATCGCCATGGTCGTCGTCGTCGCCACCGCTTTCTTAATCGTTACCTACTCGCGCCTCATCTCTCGCCACATCATTCCTCGTATCCTGCAACTCCTCCGTCGTCCTCATCGCCGCTGGAGACGCTGGCGCCGCCGTCGCCTCCGTTCTAGGTCTTACCTGCCATCTTCCTCGGATTTGGACTCTCTACCATTTGACTCACCGTTCTTCGAATCGGCGGATGCCTTTCCGGTTTTCTCGCCGTATGGACTGGATGAGTCTGTGATTAAGACCATTCCTCTTTCTATCTATACGGCGAAGAATCGCCGTGAGAGCCGTGACTGCGCTGTTTGTCTTCTCGAGTTTGAAGAGGACGACTACGTACGTACGCTTCCTGTGTGTTCTCACACGTTTCATGTAGATTGCATAGATATATGGCTCCGGTCCCACGCTAACTGCCCACTATGCCGTGCTGCGATATTCCGGCCAGAATCTCCATTCATGCCGATGATGGCGGCCAGAATAAGGCCGAGCCTTGATGAAACTTTCTTGCGGAACATCGTCCTGGAGCCTCTCGCTGAGGCTCCGCCGGAATTTCAAACTACAGTGTCGGAGATCACGCCGTGCATTGAGGAACCACAGCAGCGGAACTCTGAGGATCGGATTAATACTCGGGATTTCTTGTTGAAGCGTTCTTATTCGTTCGGATTTGAACGGAGCTTGGCGTCGGAGAGAATGGTGTTAGAGCCGGCGACAGCCTCTCCTTGGCGGTACCGTCGAGGAAGTTTCTGGAGCAAAAGGCCATCGCCGTTCGGATCGTTAACGAAGGCTAGAGTATTCTCATTCAGATATTACAGGGGAATGAAATCGCCGTTCTTTAGAAGAAGGGGATTCTTCCCGTTATCGGAGTCGAGCGCCCGGTACTCAGGCGGAGCAAGCGGGGGAGGAGGGTCGTCGCGGCGGAGCAAGTCAATGACGAGCCCGATGTTTCTGAGATCATTCGGCGCGGGGGGAGGAGCGACGGGGTTCTCCTCAAGCCGACTCAGGTGCGGGGATCCGGAAGCCCTGCTGTCACCGGAGAGGTTCAACAGAAGATAGAAGAACGAGGAGAGAAGAGTAGGACACGTGGGGAAAATGGACTGGTCAGAAAAGGAGAAAGGGGGGGTGGTGGTGGGGTATGGACGGTCGGAGATGAAGCGGTGACGGAGAATGATGTGATCTCGGGGGGAGAGGGGGAGGTGAGGGCCATTAATGGAGGGTTGGGTCTTATGCATGAGAAATGGAGAGAGATAAGAGAGTTTTAATGAGACGTGTCTGCCAATTTTTTGTAGAGGCTCATTAATTGGGAGTGGGGAGAGGGGCATTTAATGATCAAAATTGACGCTACGCACCAGCTGCTCTTTATTATATGACATGAGGCTCTCTCTCACTCTGTATACGTTCTCTCTCTAGCCTTGTCTCTCTCTCTCTCTCTCTCGTCAAACGCTAAATGGGTACTCATAAATGAGCATTTTGGTTCTGGTGATTGCTCGGAAGTGAGGAAATTGATGGTGTTTGGACGCTGGGAAAAGGGTGGAAATTAATGGCGTTTGGATGCTAGGAAAGTAGACGAAGACTTGGGAGGATTTTGAATCAATGGCCAAAAGCAGGGACGGGCGAGCATTGTTAGGCGTAGAAGAAGAATTGTCTGTGTCTCGTGTGTTCGCGTTGAAGCCGAGGGTGAAAAGGTTGTTCCTTTGATGTCATCATCCCCTACTTGCTTTTCTCCTGTTTTGGCGCTTGAGAATTGGATGATCAAACTCCCGCAGACGAGATTTAGGAATCAGTGGGTCATTTTTAATTTCTGTTTGTCTTAAGAATTTGAAGTTTCTTTGGAGTGGTGATGTAAATAAGTGTTACTAGAGTGAAGAGTGAGTCAGCCTAGGGGGTAGGGCCCTATGATTCCCAGTTTTGGTAACATATATACATTCTGGGGCAGGTGTAGGTGACACGTGGACATTTGTTTCAATATGATTTGGGCTGCTTAGGGAGTTGGTTTGTTTAATTATAAATTGACAGCCCAATCCAGTTGGTTCCCTGACAGCTCCTGCTGCAAAAGAACACCGCAAAGCCCAACTCGACAACTAAGCTGGCTAATTAACTTGAACTTGATAAGTTGATTAACAAGTGTATTTGGTGAAGGAGGCCTCCTCAACTCATCTAGGAAGCCAAAATGCTTTCATATCTATTCTTTGGCATGTATTTTTCAACATAATAAGTATTTTTTTTTATTTTAGTACAAAGTACATGTTAAGCATCATTATTCAAATATTTGGTATGCTTTCTTTGATAATTCAAATATTGCAAGTTTATTTTATTATGCAATACCAATAGAGTCATTATTAAGTACATAGAAAATAATAATAACAATAATAAGTTTATTTTTATCTGACACCCTGAACTATGAGCACCTTTTTATCTATCACATTGTGGTTTGAAAATTTGCAAGGACCACCTTAAACTATGGAACGTTTTCATCTAACACATTCTGTTTATCACCGTTTGTTTTATCTGCAGAAGCCTTCCTGCCCGAAGACAGACTAACTCTCCAGCAGCTCAACAATAGCTCCTCTCTGACGCGCTACTCTTCTCTCCGAAGCACGAAGGCGACGACAAAGACGCCGGCTTGAAGCGACCTCCGACTGGGCTGGGCGTAGACAAAATCTGCCTTTAGGTTTGATCTTTCCTCTCGTTTGATTCAGTTCAGAGTATACTCCATTGTTGAAGTTCGGATTTTTTTTGTCTCAATGGGTCTGCTCCATTGTTGAAGTTTGGATTTTTTTTGT
>CM039482.1:23373537-23398341 GCA_022433065.1 Begonia loranthoides
TAGTAGTAGTAGTAAGACAGTCTAACACCAACTTGATTGACCACCCCCAAAAAGAAAGAAAGCAGAAGCCCAGAGCCCTTGGGAAAAAAGCTGGTGGCCATTATTGACAGACAGCCATGTGGCCAATCAGAGAGGCGAATTAATTGCCTTGCATGCTTTTGTATTTCAATTTTATTTTTTATCCTTTCTATAATTACAACACCCATTTAGTTTTTAAGGTGTAAATTGTTAATTGTTCATAAATTTATAATGTAAATTACCTTTATCTTATTTTTAGATCCTTTTAAGCACTCCACATACATTTAATTAATCAATAATTTATATAAATACCGGTGTAATTAGTATAATATTATCTATTTTAAACTTAAATTCATCTCATTTTTAATGGGCAACGGCAGTGTACTCTTCTCCCATCTGCCATTATTAATGCAGCATAACTCACTCACCTACACCCTTCTACTTTGAATCCACCCCTCATAAAAACCACTACCAAAACAATATCGCTGTAAATGCGTTATATTTCCATTGCTGGGGGAGGCATGATTTTTCTTAGAATTTAATGCTTTCAAGTCCAACCAACTTTTGCCACCTCTTTTAAGCTCGAGTTATTAAATAAAAAACAGTAGCACAAGTGTTGCAAAAGAAGCTTATCAGAAGCCATTGAAGTTAGATCCGTATAAGTTGATCAAGTGTTTTGATATTTGTTCAGCTGGCAGGAGCTTTTCTTTGTTTGTAACAATGTCGATGGAGTATGTAGTGAAGGTGGAGGAATCAAGACCGGCCGGCGACGGAAAGCCATCGGTTGGGCCTGTTTACAGAAGTATCTACGCGAAAGATGGTCTGCTTGAGGTGCCGGTTGGGTTAGAGTCCCCTTGGCAGTTCTTCAGGTTGGCTTCATTTGACGGTGTTTTTTTTTTTGTGCTTTCTGCAGGTACTTGTTGGGCTCGTTTATTTTGACTCGGGGGCCAACTCGGCTTATCAATGAAGTTAAACGAACCGAGTTGACTTGTTTAGTTAGAGTATCAATTGAATAATTCTATTGACCATTGCTTGATCCCTAGAATGTTGGACGTCAATGTGCATACATGTATTATGGATTGGATTTCTTGTCCAAGCATCAATTATTTGGGGCAAGGAACAATACTGAATAAAAAGGAAAACACATGTTAGAAATAACGTACAAAACAAACTTGTTCGATTTGGAGTATGTAATCAGTGTCTAATGTTCCATTTTTGAGTGGCATTTTGTTGGCCCATGTCAATGATTATTTTCAGTATTCTTACGACCGAAAAAACAAACGATGATGGGGGACTGTAATTTCCCAACGGTTATCTTGTTCTTTGTTCATCAAACCCAACCAAGAAAACAGCTGGTCTGGAGTTGTGCTTTTATTCAGTCAACTCTGTAGATCCATGGTGGGTGTAATGGCTCTGAACAATATGGTTTTGCCACTTGCAGTGACTCCGTCAAGAGAAACCCTAGCAACCGCATGCTGGGTCGTCGTCGGATCGTCGATTCCAAGGTAAAGTTTCGTGCTTTAAGAGGAACCCAGGAAAGCCCTTGGCCTGAAACTTGAAATATTTGGAAATTTGAATGAAATCTGTAGGCTGGTCCATATGTTTGGCTTACATATCAAGAGGTTTACGACGCAGCCCTGCGACTGGGTTCTGCCATGGGGAGCCGAGGAGTCAATTCTGTAAGTGTTTTTTTTTCCCCTTTCTGTGTTCTTAGTTGAATTTTATATTGTATACCTCAATTAAATGATGATCCCACTCTTTTTCCAGGGAGATCGTTGTGGTATATATGGTTCAAACTGCCCCGAATGGATAATTGCAATGGAGGTGTAAACTATGTTATGCATTTTATAGCTGCTTTTTCTTCTTGGCCTATCATTTATGTTAGATTTTTCAAATGATCATGACTCCATTCTGCTACAATGCTGCCAAATTTGTTCACCCATTTATGGTTTTGAATTAGTAATTTATGGAAAATTGTTTCTTCAAATTTTGTGTCAAGCGAACCAAAGAAGTTTTTATAGAAGACGGGCCTTGCTGGGACTTGGTAATTTGCAGACTAAACTCTATTTGCAACAGTCTTGCTGCAATAAGTGAATGAGTTTCCGGAAAAGATCACTTGCTATGTCTCTTTGAAGGACTGGGAATGATTATAATAATGTCTTTACTACCTCCATTACTAGTCGTCCCAATGAGCCTTCGATTGAGGAAATTCACAGTTCGTTGTTCACTTATGTACTTCCTCTAGATAAGCAACACTCCTCTTTTCAACTTAATTCAATTCAGGCAAATGTTGCCTCTACACATGTTTTGGCTTTCCCCTCGACCTCCTTCATTCCAAACTACTCGCCTCGTTTTACTTCTAATGGGAAATAAACAATACCTTAAGTATCTGACGTTGAAGAATGTCTTGGGAGTGATGTATTGATCCAATTTTCTTTTATTTCTTACAGGCCTGTAATAGCCATGGAATCACATATGTGCCGCTTTATGACTCTCTTGGTAAGTTTTTACTGTCTTTCTTCCTCTTTTTTCGATAATACTATTGTTGGGTATGAAAAAAAAACAAAGAAAGAATGAAAGAAAGGCACTAAACAAGTGTTTCTCTTTCTCCTTCCTGCTGTCTCTGAACTTTAAAGAGAGAATATCTGCTTTGGCTCTGATCATTATGTGCTTTTACATGTCACAGGTGCAAATGCCGTGGAATTCATCATTGACCATGCTGAAGTTTCCATTGCTTTCATTCAAGAAAACAAACTTCCTGCTGTATGTTTCCAAAGCCATCCCGTCAGATTGAGCATACAATACGTTATTATTTAAAGTATTCATTGATACTGAACAATATCTTGATGATATGTTTAGCTGCACAATAACTTGATAGATGCTCCAAATTTTAGATAATGTAGAAGAATTATTATTTTTTTCTTTCTATTCGACTTTAAACTGATTTTATTTCCTTTTTCTCTCCGTTAGTTTGGTTTTGATGTTCTCACAGTGAGAAAGCACATTGCTCACTGAATTTTGTATCTGTTCATCATATGCGTCTCGGTTTTCAATAACATAAATCTATTTGCTATATGTACATCCCTGAGAATCTTGAAATAACAAGGGATAAAGTCTATTTAGTTTGGACTTATTCAGGTGTATGAAGTCTGATTCTCCTCAAATAAATTCACTATTTTGTGCAGGTTCTGTCATGCCTGGAACGGTGTTCTGCCCATCTGAAAAGTAGGTTAAATGCTGTGGCCTTTGACGTGTCCTCATCATTATCATAAAGTGATTATTGATAACCATCGTTTATCTTTTTGGAGCAGCTATCGTCAGCTTTGCCAATGTCTCTAGTGCGCAAAAGAAGGAAGCTGAAGAGGTCGGGGTTTCTTGCTTTTCTTGGGAGGAGTTTTCTTCGTTGGTAAGAAGATATCACGCAATTTAAAGGTGCTAATAGATGTTAAAAGGAGGAAACTAAAACATGGACTTTGCCACAGGGAAGTTTGGATTGCGAACTACCCATAAAACAGAGAACCGACATTAACACAATAATGTATACGAGTGGGACAACTGGAGAGCCGAAAGGCGTCATCCTTCGTAATGCTGCTACAATGGCTGAAGTTTTGTCTGTGGATCACCTACTTTTGCTTACTGACAAAGTGGTAAGGGGTCAGAGATAAGGATATAATTTTGAAGTTGAATAATTGATTAACATCTTCTAATGGCCATCCATTTATTATCTTCGATTAAAATTGACAATGTCTCAATTTTGCATGTTGTAAACTATCAGTAGTATGGAAGCTTGTTTACTTTTGTACGCGAATAGACTTTTAGATTGTTGTTAATGCTGTAAAGATGAATTGGAATGAAATACTTATAAAGATAAGATTTGGGATGTTAATGGTTGCCAAACACATAAAAGATTCAAACTGAATCTCTGTTTATGGGTGCATTTTGAGACTAATGTAGGCCGTAGTAATATATAGCAGAATACTGCAGACTTGATGTTTTGTCTTCTCATGATAGGGCACGGAAGATGATTCTTACTTTTCATTCCTTCCTTTGGCCCATATCTACGATCAAATTATAGAAAGCTATTGCATTTACAAGGGCTCGTCTATTGGATTTTGGCAAGGCGTAAGATTTAGAATTCATTGGCGATTACTTCATTTCCGTCTCATTGAAGTCTCTTCCTTCAACATTTTAAATGCATGTTCTAATCATGTTTCCTTGCAATAAACTTGCAGGATATCAGATTTTTGGTGGAAGACATTCAGGAATTTAAGCCAACAATCTTTTGTGGGGTTCCTCGAGTCTATGATCGCATATATAATGGTATGCTACCTGTTCTATTAAGATTTTTCCCACTAAGCTTCCATTCTGAATTCCTATATTTTTTGTGTTCTAAGGTACAATGAGCAAAATTTCAGCTGGAGGTGCAGTCAGGAAGCTACTATTCCAATATGCATTTAATCAGTAAGTAAAACTCTGCTTTTGGATGATAAATTTTTTTCTGCCGTATTTGTGCAATTAACAAATGGTCTGGCAACAGCAAGTTGGGAAATCTGGAGAAGGGTTTTCCTCAAGAGAAAGCTTCACCTCTTTTGGATAGACTCGTATTTCAGAAGGTCAGATTACATATCATCAGCCATTTCTTTCATCGGAAATTTATGCTATGTGTACTAAAAATGCAATCTTTGTAAAAGATAAGAGAAGGATTAGGCGGGAGAATTCGAATCTTGTTATCAGGGGCGGCACCTTTACCGAAGCACGTCGAGGAATTTTTGAGGGTCACTAGTTGTGCCACCTTGTCACAAGGATATGGTATGATTATAATGATAAATTCTTGAGTATTAAATTAATTAGATACAAGTGATATTTGATTTATTATTTTTACATTATAGGCCTCACTGAAAGTTGTGGAGGAAGTTTTACATCCCTAGCCAATGTCTTTTCAATGATGGGAACTGTTGGTGTTCCAATTACAACCATTGAAGCAAGGCTCGAGTCGGTGCCTGATATGGGTTATGATGCGCTTTCGGATGTACCGCAGGGAGAAATTTGCTTGAGGGGAAATACACTATTCTCAGGCTATCATAAACGGAAAGATCTGACCGAAGATGTTCTAGTCGATGGGTGGTTTCATACAGGTAATGCCTGACAATGCTCAAAGAACGAGGATAAGCGCCTGCTTAATTACTTAATCTTTATCAATTGGGACAAGACTCTCATTACATTATTGATTTACTGGCAGGTGATATTGGAGAATGGCAACCAAATGGAGTGATGAAAATCATCGACCGGAAAAAGAATATATTTAAGTTGTCTCAAGGGGAATATGTCGCCGTGGAAAAGATTGAGAACGTGTTCTCAAGTTGCTCTCTGATCACTGCGGTAGGCCACATCGTGAACTCTGATGGATTATATCTATCATCTGATGACTTTTTGTAATTGCTATGATTATTATCATACTCTGTTTTTGATTGAAGACAGTGTTGATATTTTTCATGGTACTCAGATTTGGGTATATGGGAACAGTTTTGAATCGTTTCTAGTTGCTGTCGTTGTTCCGGATCATAAAGCTCTGGAGGATTGGGCGATAAGCCATAACATCACAGAAGATTTCAAGTCTTTGTGTGAGAACTCTAAGGCAAGAAAATATATATTAGATGAGCTCAACGCTGTTGGACAGAAACACAAGGTATATATGAAGCATGTTCGAATTATTTTCGCTAGTTCTGTTGGAAGGTTTCATCGACTGAATTTTGGAATTTTTTCAGCTTCGGGGTTTCGAAATGCTAAAAGCGATTCACTTGGAAGCGTATCCATTCGACATGGAAAGGGATTTGATAACTCCTACATTCAAATTGAAGAGGCCACAACTGCTCAAACACTACAAGGTATGATGATTTATCAACTTTTTCCTCCCTACCAGTGACATCTGCCGATTTGCATGAAAAATAAGCAGGATTGTTGATTTTGTCTGCAGAAGGATATCGATTGCTTGTACAATGAGGCGAAGGGGACAAGGGTCTGAAACCTGCATTCGCAAAAAAAGCTTATTTTTCTCAGAAATTGGGGGTCACATATTCGTACTTCTCGAGATTAGCTATATTTCATATGTCTACATGTAGTAAGTGTGGCATATTATACCTTGGGATCGGGCTCAATTCATTTCTCTATGAATTTGGATAGAATCTTAAAAATGTATGTTTCATATGATATTTCAGCGATAGCAATAAAAGTACGCAACAAAACATCGTTCAATGTGCAATTGATATTTTTTCTGTGGATTTTTCTGGGGGATTTTAAAGAAGAGTTGAGGGTGGTTCTGGATTAAGCAATATGATTCAATCTTCTTGCGTCTCTTTCTTCTTTTGGTTGTCATTGTCAGATACAATTCAAGAAATTGTCGTTTTATGTTTCTGTACTAGGGATGGTAGACAAAGATTATTTTTTAGGGAAAATGACAAATCAACCATCGTGATTTGTGATCAATGACAAGTCAGCCACTATGGTATTATTTGTAACAAGTTAACCATTGATGTATGGGTAAATTACGAATTCAACATCACAGTTACGTTCGTTGTTACCAAGCACGCCGCGGCGTCGCATGTTGCGAAGAAAAGCAGCCAAATTTTGGCCTGGACGCCGACACCCCCGCAACATCCCAAATTTAATCACGGTATACATAACCACGAAAAGGCTAGGGTTCGCCATTTTCACCCATTTGCAACGCGAAAAAGGACTGAAACCTCTCGGCGAACTATTTTCACTGCGATCAAACAATGAAAATGAGAAAGTATGAGCGATCAAAGAAATTGGCGAGCAAGCTTGGGAAGGCAACGAGGATATCTGTGCAACCCGCGGCGTCCTACGATGTGCAACCCGGGGCGTCCTTACGATGAGCAACCCGCGGCATCCTACCATGAGCAACCCGCGAAGTCGTACCATGAGCAACTCGCGGCGGCGCAACACGAAGACACCGCTGACGCTGTAGAAACTGCTGGACAGTGGCAATTTGAAGCTGAACTCGAGCAAGAAGAAGAAGGAGAAGCCGGAGGCTCAATTGTTCGTACGAACCTGTGACAGGGGGGCAGAGGTCCAGATTATTCATGTCATTGAATTGCAAATCACGGTATGAAAATGATATTCAAAATCGTGCAATTATTGTCTCGAAAATAGTTGATTTGGACTCATTAGCTGGAATGAGAATTAAACAACTGTTGGAAGATGCTAGATTAGCCGGGTTGTGTCAGCTGAGTGGCAGTTATTGTGAGAGAGTGATAAGATTGTTCTATGCAAATTTGAGAATGTCAACCGAACCATTATAGTAGAGGACGTACGTTTTTGGATGGGAGTTGATGCTAACTCCCGAAGACGTAAATATAATTCTTGGATGTGTTCTTGACGGGCCGAGCGAAGAATATTATCACGTGTCTCGGGATCTACCATTTGTCAAACGAGGAGAAGGGTTAATGGTGCTTAAATTGTTGCACTGGATCCTGAGGTTTCCGAGTACCACAAGCCAAAGGGCAAGGAGCTGAATGTCATAGCCAGATTGATCCACCTCAAAATTACATACACGATTTTGCCTCGGGATGGGCATCGAGACCATATTAGTTGCATTGATCTTTATATGCTAGAGAAGATGTTTACCGGAAAAAGGTGGACATTGGATTTATCATCCTCAGCCACATGAATGAGGTGCTGAAAGACCCATTGAAGAACCTCCCGTACAAATTGGCTGATACAGACTATCGTTGATCACTATGGAGTGCCCATTTCCTAGAAAGAGCCGAGAATTGACGAGTCGCCCTTACACGTTTACAATAAAGCAAAAGTGGACCGAATGGGGTTCATGAACGTTGGAGGGGAATGGCCGCGCAAGTCTAGAAAGCAGGCAGCACGTCCACCCCTCTCAGAGCCTCAGCCTTCAGCCCCTTTGCATGAACGGCCACCTCTTCCTCAGTCATCTCACTTTACTCCAATGCCCGATGAGATGTCTGACTGGATGAGTAGGATGGAGGCCGAAATGCAAATGATAGAGAAGCATCTCCAAATGCAACAAATCCAAATACAAAGAGGGGACGAGCTCGCAACTAAGAGGCATCAAATGGCCCAAGAGTGGCATATGCAAGCAGCGACCCTCGCAGAAGAGAGGCATCGCATTGCACAAGAGCAGCATATGCTAGCAACAGATTGGCAAGCGCGAGCAGAAGAGAGGCACCGTAAGGTGGTGGCAGCACTTCAGCAATGTGAGTGGCGAGCAGCCTGGATGGCATCCGTGTCATTGTCCTCTGAAGCAAAAAATCGCTCGTAAAGTGATTTACTTTGTACGCAAAGTCCAATATTTACTTTATTAGCATTTGACGTAATGTCGTGTTGTTCATATGCAGCATCGGTGCAGGAAGGGGCCAACCTGGCGAGGTCCAGGATGACTTAGAGGCTCGACCGCTTAGAATTGTGCCCGTGGTACGTCTTTCATTTGGTTATGTATGTGTGTTGGTTCATGTTTTGTTAGTCTAACGACAATTTGACATTTTTCTTGCAGGCTCATGATTTGATGTGCATGTTCAAGAACTATGTATAGGAAAATACTCGGAAGAACCTAAAGACGTGCGCAGTTCTTGGGGGAAGGCTGGAGGACGATATTTATGTCGTCAGCCATCTCATATTCCCAGAGAAACGCGGGATGCCAGATACGGTGAGAAGCCTTAATTGTATGTTAGTTTGTAACATTCTATTAGTACTCATCTGAACATTTATGCAGTGCTATGCCACAAACGAGGAAGCCGTACTTGCGTTTCATTAGGAAAACAACCTAATCTCATTAGGGTGAATTCACGTAAGTAACTATCTCCCTTCTCCGGGTTGTTGTTCAGGTTAACTGGGATCATCTAATGCGTTGTTTACCTTGCAGATACACCCGAAACATAGTTGTTTTTTGTCGTCCGTTGACCTTCACACTCAGTATGCTTACCAGCGATTGTTGCCGGAAGCAATCTCCATGATCATAGCTCCCACTGACAAAAAGCGGTATGTATTTTCCCTGATGTAAATTTATTGCTTTCCGCATATTTTCCCTTATGGCAATTGTTCCCTTTGTATTACATCTCGCACGACATCTTGCGGTGTACGAGTGAGGGGATGAGGGTAATTCATGAATGCACTATTCCGAAACAATTTCACGAGCACGAACCACCCATCTTTCAGTATGAGGGTCCGTTTTTCAAGAAAGCAGTGCATGTCGCCCTTGACCCGCAGTTATCTTTTGCAATCAAAGATTTACGGGTGAGACGGACAAGAAAGAAGACAGACACATAGAACCTTATGTTTATGTACATTTAGGTGTAATTTGTGTACATTCTTGGATGTTTAGTTGAATGTGTAATTTGTGTACGCATAATATATGTTTAGATTAGATGTTGACATGATACTAGAACTGCTTGGGATTTTCTGCAGGATATATGAAAATCGCATTGGGGGAGCAAACAAACGAGGGAGACTGTCGCAAAATTTTTATAAATTTGGGTGAGGATGAGTGGAAAGCAAAGGATGTATGAGTTCAATTGAGTACATAATGAAGCAAATGATGTATGAGTTCAATTGAGTGCATAATGAAGCAAAAAATGAAGCAAATGTTGTATGAGTTCAATTGAGTTGTACAAGTCGCGGCGTCTTCCTTAAAGTCCGCAAACTTGCAGTGTCTTGCTAACAACGCCGCGACAATGTCTTGGGACGCTGCCAAGGTGTCCTGTGCTAATTGGATCAAGATTCGTCACATGAGGCCACTCGATCGGCCCATTGATGGGGCGGAGAAAGTGGGAGTACATTGCCATGTATGTTTCCCGGTGATAGCACGGATTCACAAATTCCTCAGGAGATCTCCTCGTGAAGTTAATGCACGAGATTGCATGGACACACGGGATGCCAGTCAACTCCCACCGGTAACATGTACAAGTACACCAGTCCAAATCAACAGAGTACATGTCGGTACCGTTGCTGACCTCAAACTAGGCAGCTCCTACAAACTAGGGGCTCCAATTTCGATTGGCAAGTTGTACTTTAGCGAGGCGGTTGCTGATCATTGGACACAAACGTTCGGTCGACTGAGCCATCTTTTCATTTTTTTATGATCCTACCCATGATACTCTTTTGAATGATCTCGAACATACTTAGAATTGATTTGTCCCGGGCGGGTAAGCTGTAGGCATTGAAGGACTCGCTGAGGTTGTTGAGGCTTATGTCGCACTTTGGGATGGAAGAGAAGGCATGTTTGGCCCAGCATGTCACAGCTATTCCTTGTAAATAGTCGTGGGCCGCCGGGTCAAAGACAAATAATTTGGCCATCTCTTTCTCAAATTGCCTCACTGTTGTGGCTCTTGATGCAGCCCACATTGCATCATTGAACAACCTGCCTTTAAATTGTTTTTAAAAATTGGCATACAGGTGTCGGATGCAAAACTGATGGTCTACTTGCCATGCCACCTCTCTCACAGCTGACACTAGTCCCTGCAAAGATTCATAATATGAGACAGACATTGGTAAAATATGCATAACATAAACACATAATGCAAAAGCAATGAACCACACCTTTTGTCGATCAGAAATGATTGTCCATCCATTGCAAGATGGGTTGTTTAGATCGTCCAGCAACAATTCTAGAAACCATCTCCATGAAGTCATATTTTCTGCTTCAACGACTACTACAACAATAGGATACCTATCATCATTCCCATGAATGGTGACAGCAATGAGCAGTTGGCCTGGAGTTGCTCCCTTCAAGTGGCAACCATCTAAACAAATAACCGGTCTACCACAGTTCAGTACAACCATCCAAGCACATTTACATACTTTTAAATACACTCATGTCAAGGTCAACACGTAGGGAACTTCTAGGATTCGACCTCCGAATCTCCTCAACATAGGACCATATGAGCTTGTATTGCTCATTGTCATCCCCTTCGTTCATTTTCTTGGCGACATTTCTTGCCCTTCTAGTAAGGCTAGGTATGATGTTAATGTTGAAGTCCTTCCTGACTGTCTCAATTATGGAAGATATGTCCCAGTCGGCCTGACTTTGAAATCTGTCTAAGTAATGCGTTGCCACCCATTTGGCAGTGGCACATCTTTCTGGAGCAAGTGTGAATGTTGTTGTAGAACTTTATTTGAAACGTCATTTCATCTTGCATTTTTAGGCGTGCAGCCACCACGTGCACCCTTCTTGGCAGGCAACCCTCAACCGATGCGCATCACTGTGGGTGAATTTTATCCCGTACCCATTCTTCAATGCATGATCGACAATTTCTTCTCTAATTTTATTCAACGAACTATACTTTTTGGCAAGGCCCATACCACTGAATGTGCATTGTGCTTCTAGTTGGTGTCTCAGCCTACTCTCTGCCATGTCCATCTCTTCATCACTAGTGGATTGACATGCTGATCGAAAGTCCTCATCGTCCTCTTCGTTTAGATTTGCTGAGACAGAATGCAAAACAATTGCAACTTCATTTCCAATTCCACGTACCTCGTTCTCATTGGCCAAAAATGTCTCTGTGGGCCCCACTTCACATTGACGGTTAATAACGGATTCTTCAACACTCCAAGACGCCATTTTCTTGTCAAGAAATTTTTCAACTTTGCAAAAATTCCTATCTCTTCAACTCTCGGACTTCTCTAGGGTTCGCTAATCGCTGATCAAATGCCTCTGAATGTCGAGAGGAGTTAGCTGTCTGTTTATAAATTCGCGGGGTGTCTCGGGATGCCGCAGCGGCGTCCTTGGGATGTAGCGGTGTCCAGGCCAAAATTTGGCTGCTTTTCTCTGCAACACGCGACGCCGCGGCGGCATCCTAAGCGCTGTGGCGTGCTTGGTAACGGTGAATGTAACTGCAATGTTGGATTCGTAATTTACCCATACTTCAATGGTTAATTTGTTACTAATAATACCATAATAGTTGACTTGTTATTGATCGTAAATTACAATAATTGATTTGTTATTTTCCCTTGTTTTTATATGCTGGTGGAGAGAGAGAGACAGAGATCTTGCTGGAAAGTTGACCAAGGAAGGAAGGAAGGGGTGAAGAAAAAGAGAGGGAACGGTTCATCTGATGTGTCTGATGATTTGGATGCCACTTGGATGTCAATAGGTGACAGGTGAGAGTATAGAATTAAAGAGAAGAACTAATTTGTAGTTGAACTCATTCAAAACCAAACAAGAGTTAATAAAATTAGTATATTCGGAAGGAAAAATCAAATGAATGCATAAATTTGATTTTTTTTACTCTGTTATTTAATTCTAAATTTTTTCCAACTCAAGAATTTTAAAGTAATACTTAATATCATACTATTCTCCATTGTTCATAAAAAAAATCAAACAATTTAACTCCTTACACGAAATTTAATTCAAAATAATTATATTTTTTTAAAAAATTCTATTTATCGTGTGTCAATAAAGACAGTTGATAGGAAAGTAACAACACTAAAATCTTTTATTATCATTAATTATAATTAAATTACAATTAAGATTAGGGTGAAATATATTTTTAACTTTTATAGATCAAGAATTGTTTCAATTTAGTTTTCGTACTTCTAATTGTCTCATTTAAATCTTCATAATTTTTGGTTCGTTTTTAAATGGTCATTTCATTTATTTTTACAGTTAAATTTAACAAATATATCACATGATACAATTTCTAATTAAAATTATCCTCCAAGTCATTGATTATTTGAATTAAATTTATGGTAATTAACAAAAAAAATCATGAACTTTGGAACAAGCGACAAGTCTAAACTAAGTTTGTTAACAACTAAAATTTTGAACTATAAAAAATGAATTATTCAAACATGCAATCATGTTTTCCATTAAAAGACATCTCCTAGACGTTCGCGCCACCTGCAAATATCTGATTATACTTCTCTACATGAAGGCGGACGTTTGTACTTATAACGGACATCTGCGTATACTCATTCACATTCATTCTCATAGAAGCAGTCATTCGTACTAAAATGAGTAGACGTCTTCTTTATAATAAGGACGTCTTCTTTATAAGAAGGACGTTCGTTATTTATGAATGTTAGTAAGAAGGATGTCCACACTTTTAAATATACGATTTCCTGCATTTTTTTATAAGGGAAAACGTTTGCACGTAAAATGGACATTCTTCAACTCCATCTATATAAGTTCAAACTTGAAAGGACATCCGCTGCGAGCAAGCATATTGACCTAGGTGATTTTCGACCAATTTCTCAACGACATTTTAAGTTATGAACGCTAAAATAGCATCTAAGGCTGCAAAAATCACCATAAAAGCATAAAGTTGCTCTCTCTATAGCTCAAAGTCCATCACAAAGTGATTCGACCAATGTTTGCATACTAGCACCCAAATACCTTTCATTGGAGTTTAGGATGATGTCGTCCAACAAAAGGTACGACTATAATATCTGACGCCGTTTTATTATTATCTCTTTGAGGGTATAATTCCATACGTTCGTAAATTTTGGAATAAAAGATATGTTTGAGTGCATTTTACTTGCTGGGTTGTTCAAGATGAGGGATATTATTTTGTGGTAGCCCGCCTTGTGAAGACCACGATGACCCATGTGAGGGTTCAACCCATATCAGTGGGGCTGCATAACCTCATATTGTTTGGGAGAGTAGAAAATGAATATTTTATAAGTAGAGTTCCCCTATATACCTAGTACAATGCGTTTTGGGCGAACCCCAAGAACAAAACCTTGTGAGCTTCGATCTAATGCGGACAATATTATACTGGGAGCACTGGAGGACTCTACAAATGGTACTAGAGCAAAATCTCAAATGGATGTATGGCTAAGGAGAACGTCGTGTCCCTAAAGGGGGGAGATTGTGTCAGCTCGCCCAGTGATGTCCAAGGTGACCCATGTGATGATCTGGCCCATATTGTGGAAGTGCACAATCTCACATCGCTTGGGAGAATAGAAAATTCATGATTTATAAGAAGAGTTCCTCTTCTCATCTCGTACAACACGTTTTGGGATAACCCAAGAACAAAATTGTTCTGGCTTTAGCTCAAAGTGTAGAATATTGTACTAGAAGTACCGGAAGACGTTACATATTGTGAGTGGGTTGTAAAACTGTTTTACGTGAATCTAGAGCTAGGCAACCAACTCTTTTGAGATAAGGATATATCAGTTTGGGCGGAAGATTAGGATAACTCTTAATGAATTAAATGAAATGCTTGGATGCTTCTCAAAGGAATCAACCAATAAGTATTTTGATGTATCCAAGGATCTAGATTTTATTAAATAAGGAGAAAGTCTGACATTATGGCAATAGTTGCATTGCAATCCCGATGTTGGATCTTTTTACAGGCCCAAATCCAAAGACCTAAATGCCAAAACTAGAGTCATCCATCACATGATAACCCATACAATTCTGCCTCATGATGGACATAAACACCATGTCAGTTGCACGAATCTCTATGTGATAGAGAAGCTCTACAACGGAAGAGATTCAACCTTGGATACGTTATTATAAATCTCATGAAAAATGTCCTGAATAGTCTAAGAAAGAACCTCTCTTATAACTAACTCGTTCAAAAGATTCATGATAATGAGTGAAATAAAATTGTGAATGTAGAAATACTCTACAAAAGTGCTAAGTTCTAGTTCCAACTCATAGCCAAACATGGATTGAGAATGAGCAATTAAAGCTTGTTTTTCCAAAATTTATAAATGATTAAATCAATTCACTGACTTAAGTTTTTTTGGTTTGTGGTATTAGAGAAGAAGATCTACAAGAGTTATCTCATATGAAAAATAAAATATTTGGATACAAGAGTTAATAAAATTAGTATATTCCGGAGGAAAAATCAAATGAATGTATGAATTTGATTTTCTTTTAACATGTTATTTAATTTTAAATTTTTTCAACCCTACATTAACATAAAAATCAACTCGAGAATCTTTAAACTAATAGTTAACGTCATTGTATTCTCAATCCTTCCTAAAAAAAAATTCAAAACAATTTAAGTCTTTACACTAAATTTAATTAAAAAATAATTATAATTATGATTATTTTTAAATTCTATTTATTGTGTGTCAATAAAGACATTTTATTGGAAAGTAACAACATTAAAACCTTTATTATCATTAATTATAATTAAGTAACAATTTAGATTAGGGAAGAATATGTTTTTGATATTTATAGTTTAAGAATTGTTTCAATTTAGTTCTGTACTTCTAATTGTCTCGTTTAAATCTTTACAAATTTTGTTTCATTATTAAATGGTTATTTCATTTATTTTTACAGTTAAATTTAACGGATATATCACATGATACAATTTTTAATCATAATCATTCTCCAAATCACTGATGAGTTGAATTAAATTTAAGATAATTAACAAAAAAACCCTGAACTTTAGGATCACCAACAAGACAAACTTTAAACTAAGTTTGCTAATAACTAAAACCTTAAATTATGATAAATGAAATATAAACCTCGCAATCACGCTTCTGTTAAAAGACGTCTCCCGGGCATTCGAGCCACCCACGGATGTCCGATTAGACCCCTCCACATGAAGTTAGACGTTCGTACTTATAACAAATGTTTGCATACATCCATTCACATTAAAGCGGACGGTCGTACTAAAATAATCGGACGTCCACTTCCTAGAAAAGACATCTATTATATGTGAACGTTAATAGAAAGAATGTCTGCATTTTCAAGTATATAATTTTATGCTTTTTTGTATAAGGGTGGCGAACGTCCTTCAACTCCATCTATATATAAGTTGAAACTTGAGAGGACGTCCGTTGCAAGCAAGCAAATTGACCTAGGCTATTTCCGAGTGATTTCCTAGCGACATGTCAAGTTATGAACCCTAAAATGGCATCTAAGGTTGCAAAAATCACCATGAAGTGTAAAGTTGCTCCCTTTGTAGCTCAAGGTCAATGATAGGGTGATTCGACTTGTGTCCACATACCGGCACAAGAATACCTTTCACCAAAGTTCAGGACGTTGTCGTCCAAGGAAAGGTACGATAATGATATCTGATGTTGTTTTATTATTATCTCTAGGAGGGTAGAATTCAATAGCCCCTCTAATAGCCCCTCCAACAGCCCCGCTAACAGCTTCTCTAGCACCCCCGCTAGTAGCCTCCCCTCTAGTAGTCCTTCCAGCAGCCCCTCTAGTAGCTCCTCCAGTAGCCCCCTAAAAGCACTGCTAGCAACCCTCAAGCAAACCTTCTAGTAGCTTCTCCAGCAGTTCCTCCAGTAGCTTCTCCAGCAGCTTTGCTAGTAGCCCCACTCTGATGGTAGTGCTTAACTTGATCATTGGAGCTTTTTTCATTGATGGAGGATTTCATGAGATTGGCTCATGCAAATACTATAAAAAGCATTGAGACATGTGATATTCTTGCAGACATTGTGGTAAAAAGCTATATCATTTCAAAGTTATTATAAGTTTTTATTGTATACTTCAGACATCCTGCTTCATATTGTCTTTTTTCATAAAACAATATTTTCAAGATAACGAGTTTCATTATTCCAAAGCAAAAGTCAACATCTGATTCTGTGAGGATAATTTTTTATCAATGTTTAATCAATATATAAGATGATGATGATATGTTAAATAAATCTCTTGAATTTTTTCTTTTTATGTTGTGCGACACATTGAATGAGGAAGAGATAGTTGACGTCTAAGTGAGGGACTCACTTGTGTGACTCTTGGGTGAATCTATGTAATTTACTTTTAATCATTCATGCAATGTTTTTTCCCTAGTTAAACCACTTATAGTATATGGTTTTAATTTTAGACACACCCAAATACATACATGTTTTATGTCATCAGTTAACCTACACACCCATTATGGTGGTGGGGGGTATGGGGTGTGAATTATGATTATTAACTTTTTCTTCAATAATTAAATAGATAAATTTTTGTGCTTGTACGATTATTGTAATTTCTTTTAAGTGAACTTTCCTAAGCCAATAAGTAAATAAACACAAGAGAATGAGAGAGTGCAAATGATATGTTAATGCGGTTTGATCAACCTTGCTTACGGCCATGCTTCAAGACTCCCCCTTGAAGATTTCTTTTTCAATAACCTTCCCTATTATAACTGATTGATCTTTCGGGCATCAATCAAGCCTTACAATGACTATTATGGGGCATCACCCTTCAAATGTCCCACAAGTAGAATGTGCAGAGATTGTGAACAATGAAATACAAGCTCAACTCTCACAAGAGTATAATATCAAGTTAAGGAATGAGAAAGTTAGGCTAAGCACTCAAAAGTTAAAGAGAAATATCAAAAGTGAAGTTGGCAGCACTTTGATATACTTTCTCTTTTTGTTTCTTCTAATTTGAAAGTGTCTTTACTTATAGTTTTCTTCAATAGGTCCAAGCTACAGGTGTCCACAACCAGGTTCTGAGCATTCTCCCATGATGAGGGATGTCTGAGGCTCATATGGAAATTCAAGGGACGCCCAAGAATCAACCTTGGACATCCTCCAACACTGAGGGACATCGACACTAGCCTTGGACGTCCTTCAATGATTAGTCTGAGACGTCCTCCAACATCAAGGGAGATCTGACACTGGCCAGGGACATACTGCAATGATGAAAGACGTTTGAGATTACACATGAACCTCTGAGGGACATCCAAGGATCAACCTTGGACGTCCTTTAACGTTGATGGATGTCCGATGCTGGCCTTGGATATCCTCTAATGCTGAGGGACATCCGACATTGGCCTTGGTTGTCCTCCAATGACAAGGGACGTCCATGGAACAACATTGGACGTCCCCCAATGACGAGGGATGTCTAAGGGACATCCAAGAATAAACCTTAGATGTCACGACCCAGAGGGGGGCCGAACAGAAATGTCGGGCCAAATGACCCGGTCTTCGTAGAAGACCCGATCGTTCAGCCCAAGGCTAGCTAAATCAAAAGTTAAAGTCATTTTCAAAACATCCTATTCACGGATTCTCATCTGGTGATATCCGGACCTCAACTCAACATCATAGTAAACATAACAATTCCTCGAGCGTCATATAATTAACTAAGACAATCTCAGACCTATAACTAGAATATCCAAATCATTCAGTCACAATCTCAAACGTGTAACTAGAATATCCAAACCGTTCAGTCACAATCTCAAACCTACAACCAGAATATCCAAACCTCAATATTACACCAACAATGTACAGATCAAGGTATCATTCCAACAATAACACTTCAAGCGAAATCCAGGCATATATCCAATATCGAAAAACAATCTCATAAACACGTCTCGTGGAAAAAGTGAGAGGATCCTATGTCAGGATTAAGCTCAACACCCATTTTTAATAACCCAAACAAAAACAGGGCATGAATCTATCGGCTTTCTTTGCAAATAACATGAGAGCACCCCAAGGGGACACACTCTCCTGGATGAATCTACTTTCTCTCAATTATTTCAACTATTTCCTCATTTCACTCAACTTTGCTGGAGCCATCCTATATGCCGGAGTTGATACTGGTGTAGCGCCTAGAACTAAGTCAATGTAGAACTCAACCTCTCGATCCAGAGACAACTTTGGCAACTCATCCGGAAACTTTCTCACTACCAAGATATCCACATCATGACCAGAGGTCTCGCCATCACCGTTAACCAACCAGAGGTTCCCAAACTACTCTAATCCACTGCGCCCATCTAAACAAACTTTCAAGATTAGGTTAGTTGTCACCATACTTAGACCACCTCGACAGACAACAACCCGTCCATTATTCGCCAATTGTAACTTTTTTTTTCAGATAACATTCTACAATTCGCTCGGTACTTCCTTAGTCAATCCATACCCAAAATCTATGTCAAACTAACTCAACGATAATATAACTAAGTTTGCAAAACACTAGTAGTCATCGATCACCACACAGACTGCTCTACACACAGACGTTACTCCACTCTAGACACCTAGAGGAGTACTAAGCATCAACAGAGATTTCATCTCCATCACTGGCTGTTGACATTAGATGTCCATACAATGAACATACAAGAACATATAAAGTTATTATAATCATTACACAACCAATTAGCCAACTTGGCTTTGTCTTTATGATGAACAAATAAGATATCAGTACAATTAAGTTACTAAAAAATAAAATATTATAATTAAGCGGCTAAATAGGACCAGACCTCCCTAGTCCTGCCTTCACGTGTTGAGCCACTTTTTGATAATTCCCCTTCAATGTAAATATCATGCTCTGAAAGCAGCTAAATGCGCATAATAAAATAATTGCAGCATTCATCAAGTTAAAGATGTAAACCTAACATGGTAAACTATTGCATGACAAATGCTATATTGTGTCATAAAAAACACACATAGTTAGTGTTAGGATCTGTGCATGCCTATAGGGATGAGGGAGGGGGTGAATTAGGTGTGCTAAACTTTTTCGTATGATAATTAATTTCTCTAACCCTAAGTGATTTATCAACAAATAAATAAACAAACAATGATAAATAAAAGAGAGGGTTAGAGAGTTGACACTGATGTGTTCCGCAGTTTGGCAACCCCAACCTACGTTTGTGCTCCAAGCTTCCCACTTGGAGATCCTGAATTGCCCAATCTCCCTGATTGGCAATGTTTGACTTCACAGGTGTCAAACAAACCTTTACAAACTGTTCTCAGAGTGTCACCATTTGGATTGATCTTCTCATGCATCAATCTAGACTTTGTCTGTTCACAGGGCGTCACCTTTGGTTTACAGAACAAATTGGAAAATAGAAAATTACAACTTAGAACTTAACTCTCTAATATGAAATCTCAAGTTGAGGATTGAGAGAGTAAAACCTATGCACTCTTTTTACTAGTGAGAATAGAAGTATAAAATTTGGCAGTGTTTCAGTAGGATTCTCACTTGTTAATTTCAACTTCGGAGTGCCTCCTATTTATAGACCAGCGGTCAACCATTTTCTTTTTGGTCGACCACTTTTTGACCGTTGGAAATATTACCGCTGAATTTTTAGACCAATGAAAAATTCGTCGAAAACTGTACTGGAGTGGTCGACCACATGAACAGTGCATGTTCAATTGCTGCAGTGTATTTTGCACTCTAGATTTGAACTATGCCTGGAGCGATCGACCGAAGCTACACTAGCGGTTGATCCCTCCTACTGTTCCTCAATTTTTTCAGAGCTCTTTGCCATTTTTGTGGTCGACCATTTTTCCTCTGCTCGACCACAAAACTAGGAAGCAATTTGTTTTGGCTTGCAGTCGATCAACTGGTTGACCAGTTCTTCGTGCAGACTATTTTGGTCTACCATTTTTTCCTGTTTTAGCATTCTTTGATTTCTCTAAATCCCAATATTCATACAATAAGCTATAAGGACTTAAAAAAACACGTTAGATAATATTAATACCATAAATAAGGGTATTTCCAATAGGGAATATAACGTATTTATCAAATCAAACAAATATACAATAAAAAACTTAATTGACCAAATAAATTGATCATCATCAAAACAAACAACTTAATACCAATTAGGCCAACAGTTAGAATAATGTTTGAAAGCATAACAATGTACTCACTTGCACCTTGGAAGCAGTGGTAAAACTCATAAATGTGTCTTGTGAGCTTCTTCTTCTGCCACTGTCACTTCTACCTCTGGCCCTGTCGATACCACTTGCCTCGGTAGTGTCTGAGACTCCACTTTGATAAATGAGGGTATTGTGTCTTACATTTTGACACCAACTATATGTCATTGTGACATATCTTCTGCTTAGGACTGTCCGGTTATGAGACCCATCAACAACCCTTGCTCTTTGTTTTTGATGCCTCTCTGGTCATTTCTTTATTAGCGGTGGCAAAATTCGATCCTTGTCTGTTTCAAGCCACATGAATTGGCCACTGATAGGCTGAACAAAGTGGGAGTACACCCTCATGTATGTTTTTTGGTGATACCATACATCCTCAACTAACCTCCTTATAAAATGAATACACAGGATTGCATGCACGCACAAGATTTCAATCAGCTCCCACCCGTAACAATTACAAGTACTTCTATCTAAATAGACCACATGCTGTTTGTTACCGTCACTAACCTCAAACCGACCAGCTTCTACAAATGTTAGACACCAACTTCAAGCCACATCTTGTAGCTTGGAAAACCTCTTCTTAGTATGTGGACACAATAGGTCCTTCACCTTAGCCATCTATTGATATTTCTTAACAATCATACACATGATGCCATTTTTATCATCTCAAATATAGTCACAATCAGTTTGTCTCAGGCTGGTAGAATGTAGACATTGAAGGACTAGTTCAACTTGTTGAGGCTTATGTCACACTTTGGGATCAAATAGAAAGCATGTTTTGACCAAAATTTCATGTTGATGTTTTGCAAATATGCGTGTGCTGTCTCAAAGTGCACTGATGTTGTGACTCTAGATGCGTTCTACATCACATCCTTGTACAACTTGCCTCGAAATTATTTTTTGAAATTGGCATACAAGTGTCTAAGGCAGAAGCGATGCTCAGCTGATGGTACAAACTCTTCAATGGCAGACAACAACTCCTACAAAAATAATAAGGTATAATAAGACAAATGTTCCCATTCAGTGCATAACACAAACTGACATTAGAAAGACAATGCACCATACATTTTTTGGTCAGAAACAAATGTCCATCCCTTGCCCGAAGCACTGTCTATATCCATGAGCAACGATTGTAGAAACCAAGACCAGGAGTCTCTGTATTCAGCTTCAACCACTGCTATAGTAAGTGGATAAATTCCATCATTGCCGTCAATGTTGACGGTTGTGAGCAATTAGCCTGGGCATGAGCCCTTCAAGTGACAGTAATCCAAGTAAATGACAGGTCTACAACTATCTTGACTCGATCCCTGATTTCTTCAAGAATTGCATTGCGAACTGGATTCTGCACCTAGAGAACAATCACACAAACTCATAATTAGTAGCAGAAGCTCACCAATCACACACACTGCACTCACATAATTGGGTCACATAAAATTAAAATCCACACAAACAGGAAAGTTGTGCACTATTCTTTATTTTTGTATCCAAATTTAGTTTACAAACATGGGTTGAATTAAAACTAAATACATTAAAATAAACACCTAAACTATACCACTGGGCCTATGTTGTGCAAACTCTGATATCCAATAAATTTTTACCTTTTGTCCTTGAGCTGCTAACACCTGTTACCAAAAAACATGGTAAATATAACCGTAAGCTTTTTGAGCTCAGTAAGAACCATAATCTAAGGATCTAATAAACCATACAAATATCACAACTAACCATGTACTAAGCCCAACATGATTAGTCCTCACATCCTTAACTTCCAACCTTTAAGTTTTGATCAATTCTCATGATCACACATCCTAGAATCTATATTTTATCTAGATATTTAGATATTTATATCTCAATTATGTGATGCACTTCTTTATGTAAGAAGTGTTTAGTGCATATGTAGAAATGCTTAAACTTATGATTTAGATAACTATAGCCTAACTTTCCCAATTCGCTTGTGCAATTTCTCTTTATACATAATATAATTATCGTACTATTTAATTATTAAATACTTTCAACAAAAAGCTTACATGCTATTCCAAATAAGCACCACCAAACTCTATAGAACACTTATTCTATAAATCTTTCTACCTTCCAACATGATTTCTCATATGATATATCACATTTTATTTTGGTCCATCTATCACCATCACCATTTAGACATTTTCAATTAATATCTAATTCTCAAACCATCTCTAAATTTCTTCTATGGTTTATTTCATACTAGTACTAGACACCTCTAATATGTGTCTAATGTCAATCTATCTAGACATTTATAAGATATGTCTATCATAACTTATGCATCAACCATTTACTCCTCTATATGAAGGATTTTATTATTTCTAGATATTTCTAATTAATGTTTATTTTACACTATCTAGACATCTCTGTAAGATCGATAATACAGGGGGGGGGGGGAGGGTTTAAACCCTATGTGATTTATCGTATATAATTAAATAATCAATCACAAATATATGTAATAAAGTAAATAGTAAGGGTAAGAGAATTGCAAACGATATTGTTTATGCGGACGTCTGCGCTCTAAGAGTCCACTTGGAGATCCACTAACTAGATTGGCTTAAGGGTGTCAACCAAACCATTACAACCAACTATTTTGGGGCGTCACCTTTTTTCTCGACTATTGCGGGAAGTCACCCTTTGATTGAGCTTTTGGGCATCTATCGAGTCTTTGACTGTTTCGGGGCGTCACGCAAATATGACAAATTCGTAGGGAGTCACGCTTTACAATTAAGTACAAGTGTTTGGAAATATAATGCTCACAAACAACTAGTCTAAACTCTCCCAAATTGAAATATCAAGTTTGGGATAGGGAGAGTAGGATTACAATGCTCACAAATATGATTTAGAATTGAGTCTAAAATTTGGCAGGGCATCGCCTCAATTCTTAATTTTGTGTAGAGCTTTGGAGTGCATCCTTGAATTTATAGACTGTCCATTTTTGATCGACCTAATACTTTCAGTCGAGCACTTTCAGCCATTGGAAATATTACCATAAGCCTCAGCTGTGACACCCCAATTGATCTTCCAATAATTCAAATAAATACACCTTGAAATGCAACTCTGAAAAATGTCCCAAAAAGAAGTAGTTCCGCCATCCATATTCATACTAATAATCTCAGAGCCATAATACCCTTCGGTTCGCAACGAGACAAAATCACAATTTATTATAACCAGAATATCTAGACTAATCATAGATAAAACCATAACTAAACAGTATTGCCATTCGTCTATAGGCTTGCTGAAAATTCCCATTATGACTGATATGCTAGTGGATATGAAATAACCAACAGAGGCAGCATCAACCATATGATCAACCCAACAAGGAAGGAGAATTCCATAAACACTTAGACAAAACAATGCAGGGCAGCCGTAAAACAGAGTCACCGGATTCCTAATCAATTTGTCTAGACTACCCTTCAATATGTCAACATTAAAACAGATAACACAAACAATCAACTTTCCCATTAGACTTGCTGCAAAAACTATCCAACTGAAAAAGGTCAGTGAGATCATAATTCACAGCAAAAACCCTCTCAAAGGGCAACCATGAAATAGAATTGTAATCAACCAAGACAACAAAAAATCTCAATGACATATCAGTAGTAAGGTAGAAGTCAATTTCATCACACGGCTTGCTAACAGTTCCAACCAAAATTGAATGTCCAGCAGATGCACCATGAACAGTAGAGGAAACATCAATACTATGTCCAGTCCAATAGTGTAGAAGAAGTCTAAAAACAATATTATGCTTAGACAAAATAATTTGGATTAGTAATACCGAATCAACAAAATTTCCATCCCAGTTGCCCAAAACAATTTCAATAACAACAATATTTCTAAACCATCCAATTTTAAAGAACCAAGTAATCAAAGTGTTTGGTAGGATGTACCTCGAGCAAATAATTTTGGCTGGTATGTTTGCTTCTCCGCTATTGTAGACTAGCAAACAAAGACTCGATTGAGGTAACACTCCTAAGCCCCAATCTTCATCCATATGCATGTAGGAAATGTTGATAGATCTCCTTTTATTTGTGAATAATGAATGTACTATGTCTAGGTTCCAACAACGGTCGTAACCATTTTGCTCACCTTGAAACTTCTCTTCTCGGCATTCAATAGTGAGAGGTCTTTCTATTGTTAAGGAAAAAGTTTCCTCTTGACCAAGGGTTAACTCCTTAAAACCATTTTCTCCTTCAAAGGTTGCTGCAATGAGCTCATCTCCATGCT